>VZTA01019837.1:10294-27368 GCA_013398855.1 Mohoua ochrocephala
AAGTCAGCAGCTGGCTGGTGGGTCAGTTCTGAAATGGGTTCCTTCACGGCAATTTGAGTAGATGACAGTATGAATTCTTCTGGCGTCTGAAAAGCTGTGCTTCCGTGTTCATTTTCTTTTTTTGCTGCACTGTCCCATTTCGGGTCTAGATAAACTCTTAAATGCGTGTGGGATGGAGGTTCAGCAATGGCCACAGAGCAGCCCTCCTCAGCCTCTCTGGATCTCTCACAGATAACATCGGTTTTTGCAGATGCTGTCCCTGAAGGGGAAAGGAAACTCTGAGGTTTCTTAGACAGGTAACCTGCTTCTTTGTCTGACTAGTAAGACATTCCTTTCAACTTCCTCTGAAAATAAGCCATGTTTAACCAGTGCTGGCCTCTGTCACAGACACTCGGATTAGGAACATGGCACAGAGATCCCCTGCTCTGCACTTACATAATTTCCTAACTACACATGGCAAAATGTGTTGATATTAACATACAAATCAGTGTGATTTAAAATATCTTTTCTTAATTCTAAACTACCTCAAATGTTTTCATTTGACAAAGAAAAATTATAGCCTCTCGACACAGGTCTGTGAAATGAAACATGGAGAATCATTTCACAGGACCTGATGCAATTAGGGAGAGAGATACATCTCTGAGAATGGAGAGAGAGCAAGCTCCTAACATATGAGCTGAGGCTTCTCTTCATCTTGCTACTGTGTAAAAAGCAGAAGCAAGGCTGTGCAATCAGGTATATGTCCATATGTGCATCTGTATTTTCTCTCCCAGAACCTTCGAAACCTGATGAACAATTTCAAGTAAATTTGAAGATAGATAGGATTCCAAATTATTAAATTTTACAAGATTCATAAAAATTGGCAGGCAAAAGACCTTTAAGTGCCCAACATAAATATCCTAAGAAGATGGCTGAAACACATCATACACTATCAAATATGCAAAGAATCCAGACAAGAAAGTCTTTCAAAACATACGAATGCCTCTCCCCCCAAAAAAACCCAGAACAACTCAACTGAAACTTACAGATTTCTATGAGACAGAAACATGTAAGAGAAGAAGCTACTACTATCACAAAATTACTTGGCTACTAGCTCAAAATTTCACGTAAATGTTGTAGCTATGGAAAGAAACAAATGCCTGTCTGAAGCCTCAGATACCATGTGATAGTCAGAAGGTAACAAGTGGAGTTAGCAATAATTCCTTAGAAAGCCATTTCTTCCCACCTAGTCCGAGCTGTGTTATAAACCACAAGGTTGAGCCCTTGTTACTTACCCAGAAGGGTACCTTTTTCAGGTAATGATTCGTCTCTTTTATGCTGCCCAGGCAAATGCTGAGTATCTTGAATTTTACTAGAAGCTACAGGATGCGTAGATGAATCCGTAGTTTTCGTAGAATCACCTTGTTTTGCTAATGTAAACCAATCCTTTACCTGGGAAACTGTAGCCTAGGAAAAGAAGTTTCATAGAATAATTTAAATTTCTCTGTTTATTGCAGTATTTCTGAGCTACTGCTTACTGTCCATAGGAATTTTGTGCAGTCTGTTTGTGTAGGTTTCTGTAAGGATACTGTTCCCAGTGCAGAAAGCTGTACGACAGTAGCTGAGCATACCTGTATGAGCTGAGCTTCTGTTTAAGTTGTATTACAACTCATCGACCTTCTTCTATAGCACAAAAAACTTTGAATATCAAAGCTATTTAGAGAATCAGAGAATCAGAAAATGGTTTCGGTTGAAAAGGACCTTGAAGACCATCTATGTCCAACCCCCTGCAATAGACTAGGTTATTCAAGAGTCAGTTGTCCCATTAGATTGTGACCTCAGTTACAATAATTCTACCCAATTCATTCAATCTATCTTGCTGTTACACCCACTAAACATGTTTATTTTACCTCGCCAAGTGATACATAGAACTTCTTCATAGTCAATGAAGAGTCATCCTCCTCAGGAGGGGGAGAACTTGGGCGTTGCTTCCATATCCAGGGGGAGTAGTCACTATCTATAATGAAATTAATGCCACTCTTGCTCCATTCTACCTGTGATATCAATTTAGCTAGTCTAAAAATAAATGTTGAGACAAGAAAATAATTAATTTTAGCTTTTAATCAGAGAAACAGTTGATTTTTCCACAGAACTGGCAATTTTTAAAAATGGTCTATCTAAAAAAATTGCGACGGAGAACTTCGTGATCTGCTTTTTTCATAGAATAATGGAATTATAGAATATCCTGACTTGCAAGGGACCCACAAGGATCACTGAGTCCAGCTATGTATTATTTCAGCCTTCACCTGCTGTCACGTATGTAAATGCCAGTACTGCCACTGCACAGCTCACCAGCTTTACAGACAGTGCCCTGCTTTGCATTACCAGGCTTTACCAGCAAAAATTATTTCTTTCAGGATGATTTTGCAGATATCTCCACAGTCCCAAGCTCTGCCAAGAATGCCTTGAACATTTTGTTCACTAAAATTGAACTGTTCTCCCAGATTGCAGAAGCCCCGTATCACTACCAGATACTACAGCTCTGGTTCCCGACACAAGCAATCTTCCAGCAGTAATGCCACAGCACTGGTCACACTGATGGAACTTGCAGATGATAACAAGACAGCTGGCACTCTCATGTTCAGCAGGCTGCTCTGTGAGGATTTCATAGTACTGAACAGTTCTCCAGTGCTGCTTTGTGTTAGTGTGACCCTCGCAATGTTCAGGAAAGGCAATCTTAGAACCACAGGACAACAGTGAGGATGCTCTGGTCTCAAGAACTGGGCAGAACTTAGTTAAGTTAGAAAGAAGTACAAAGCCAACCAAGTCACATGTGAAGGGAAGATGAAGCCTACACTTGAGCCTACAACCAAGTGAATGCTCAGTTTCATTTGTGCCCACTATTGGAGATAAACAGGATTTAATTCTAGAATTAGGGTGTCTTTGTCTTTAAACGCAAGTTTCCCTTTTAGCATCTGAACTTATTTTGATTCTGATTCGGGAAAGCATTTTGAACTACTGATGTCAATTGAAATTAGGTACATGCTTGAAGTTGGTTTTATGCAATTCTCTTGGTAACTCTGCTTGATCAAGTAGTTTGCTATAGCAGAAGATCAAAGTTACTGTTTCATGAGGCCCAGATATGGGTAAAGCAGGCTGTTAATATAGGTATAATTCAACACTCTCACAGCTTGCTTGTTCTTTGCACACTTTTCCCCCTTGAACTTAAGTGCAGTCTCCAGGTTATCGAAAATAAAAAACATTTTTAATTTTTTAACTGTAGAAGTCTATACCCCAGTAACCACTCTGCCATTACAATCATCAGACATGAGTTTTGTGAGCCATACTGCCAGGCTGCCTCTCCTTTTGGGCCCCTAAACATGCTACAGTCATCTGCATCTAGACACAGCTTTACGGGATGTAGAGGTAGGTCCTTCCAAAAAAGCACACTAGAGCTCCTGAACATCTGCTGAAAGGACATCTGGAAAAATACTGCAAGTTTGTAACAGTAAGTCATCCAGCTATGCCATGGCATCCCACAGAGAACTTTGCTAAAGGAACTCTGACAGTGGGCCCAAAAACTAATAATTGAAATAAAAAAGACTGGTTGTTTTTTTCCAAATTAATTTCACGGATTCGTAACGTCTACTTAGATGGCTTACATATTGATTAGCAAAAGATGCATTTCTGCCATGATATCTCTGAGGAACAGAGATTTAGAAAACAGTAAATCCCATTCTTACTCTCTTTGTAATGGTTTAGTACAGGATGTAATTCATGGTCAAGGAAAATTACAGCATGATGAGTGAAAAAAGTCACTGACTTTACTTCATCCAGGTCACTAAAATGTTACAATAAAGAAAACAGGACAAGAGGTGGGCAAAACCACTTTAAGAATACTACCAAGATGAATTAAACAGAAGAGGAAAACATACAAATTTAAAACTGAAAGAGAGCATAAAAGATTGCAATACCTGTATTCAAAGTAACAGTCACTTTCTAGAAATGCTGGAAGCCTTTCTTTCTTAATCCACTGAATTGCTTGATCTTGATCGAGTTGCTATTAAAAAAGAAATGCCAAAGATTTGCAATATTCCTGACTTTCTTGTCTTATTTGCCACAAAACTGATTCTCTACATTCCCCCTTCTACAGAAACATTGTCTCAGGAAAACAAAGATAGAGTCAACATCACCTTTATGCTGGAACAATTACTTTCCTATTAAAAGCTAAAAAGGTCTAAATCTGATTTCACCTATTAGAGTACAACTTTTGTAACAAATCACGAGTGTTTTTTCTTCAGAAATAATGTGTGTATGAATCATTTTTTTACTGTACAATTCCAAATGCAAATTAGATGCACAAAAATTTTCTGCAATAGAAAATTGCTAGTTTTTCTGACTTTAACACATTTTATAAATATCAGTTATTGTATTTTTCCTCAAGAATTTTAAGAGTAAGGAATGCTTAAATTAAGTTATACTTTCAGAATGAGGAAGCTGTGGATATTAAAACCAAAATCAAACAACTAGAAATCCAATTAGTTATCACCTGTCACGCTTTTATGTGGGATCATTGCATAACTGCATTGCACACAGTAATTCTCACAGTGGAAACCTACATGTGTTATGACCTGGGGCCACAAGAAATTTCTGCTCAGGCAGTCTAAGCCTCAATGCCTCATTGAAGCAGAAAGAGAAGTACCTCCAAAGAGTGATTTGGGGGGTGAAAGGGAAATGCTGAGCAGCATGCTACACAGAGACAGCTAACAAAGAATCTATGCTTCGATTCTTAGACAGGGACTAAGATCTCTGACCATGGGCCACAATGATCCATAGTTGTTTCCCTTAGAAATTACATTCAGCATTTTCTAGTATTTTTTTAATAGTATATTTTTTCCACTCTTAGGGGATAATCTGTTTTATTTATCTGAGGTGCATTTTTCCTCTTAGTGAAGGTGAGACTACTTATTTTGAAGAACGCAGTAACTACCCTTGTCCATAAAAACAGGTGAAGTTTGGGCAAGGATGGATACTACTTGTTATATCAAGTAATCAGTTTATGTAGATCACAGCTTGGATTTTCTTTCCATGAGCTAATATTCCATTCGGGACAAGGGTTATTTCTGCCTCATACGTATCTGTAGGGGATTAAAAAAATCTGAATTACTCAGAAAGTGGGTGGTTTCATTTAGAGAGAAGAAAATATTTCAAAATATGGAAAGCTTATGTTGGCAGTGGCTCATACAATGTAATTTGTGGAGATGGAAACTAATTACTCCCAACCACATAGTGTATGCTTCTTTTTGGCAATTGACAAGTTTTTTTGAAATACAGAAGATAGTCTCTTTATTTTGGCATTTAATATTTATGCATTTACTGACTTACAGCCCAGTTTTTTATCTGAATGATTCATAACATGCTCACGTCTGTACATGGCTGGTACACAAAACTGTATGTCATATCAGAAGGAAAGAATCTCTATTCTTTCTCCATCCCCAGAGAAAGATGCTACATTTAATCTGATGGGTTTGTTACCTTGGTTAGCTTCCTTACCCAATCAGCCTTAGGCCTCGCTAGGACCCAATCCAGCAAAGCTTTTAGCACGTGTTTAAGTTTAAGCATGTGTTTAACTTCCCTTGATTAAAGTGAAAAACATACTTAAGTGCTTTGCTGAACTGGGGTTTCTCTGAAGTAAGGTATGTGGGATGCCAGCCAGTTTCTTTCCAGAGCTGTGATCAATTCTACACAAGTCCACAGATTTTTTTTTTCTCAACATATTTTACACCACTGATACTGACTATCGATGAGAAGATACTTATTTCCATATCACTGATTTGCAAATCTGCAAACACACACGAAGAGAACTTTTGCTTATCTGTAAATTTGTAACAATCTGAGAAGGAAGTAAAATACAGAGAAAAATACCACTGCGTGTATTTCTTAGTCAAGATGTGTTTAAATCCAGGCCATAGCCCTACTAGGAACCCTACTAGGGTTTTCCAGTCATAACTCCTTTTCATAAGTAACCTGACAGTGATGACCACTCAAGGTGACTTTTTGTAAGCAGTGTAGCATTCAAAACAACTGTCAGTCAGAGTGAAGGCAGCCAAAGCAAAGCAGACAGCATCACCTGATGACTGAAAGATCAAATCCTGTTTGATTTGAACAGAACTACTTGATAGGAGTTGATCTGGGGTGGCTTCTCCTGGTTCAGTCATTGTAGTACAATGAACGGAGCTGACTTCTTTCACTGTGTGTAGCTGCAGTAACCATTTGGGACAAGCTGTTTCACAGGCCATTTTGTTCCAGCTCAGACTTGAGATGCCAAGCTGAACTGGATGAGGCATCTATGTTACCCATCCAGTAAAGGAGGATCAGAAAGAAGAAGAAATATCACCCTTTCCCCCCAAAAGGAGAAGAAAGGGTACTGAGGCATATTGCTCCTCAAAAGGCTCTAATGCTTCCCATTTATGGAAAATATCCCAGGGAAAGAAATGGAATCTTAAATAATACGGAAGCCCTGTTTCTCCAGACCACATGAAAGAAGAAACTAACAGTGAAATGGCTTTGAATTTCTCAAGAAAGGCCATCCACAGTGGTAAGGATGGGAGGTTAGCCCAGAGAGCAATGTTAGCCACACTTGCACAAACACACAGCATTTCCTCAGTTTAATACTGAGAGGAAATAAGAAATCAAGAATAGCCTCTTCTGCTTTTGTGCTCTCAAGCAAAGTATTTGTGAAAATTATTACTTAACATGGTAGGGATGTCTGTGGGCCTTGTCCTTTTGTATCATTTGTCCAGTTTAAATGCAGATAATTGCAATATGACATTAGTATCATTTTGTTAAACATCATTGCCTTTTGACCTCTCTCAACACTGTTTTCTTTTCTGAAAATCATTAATCTTATACTGGGAAAAGCAGCAGTCGTTGTTACAACTCCCTGCTCTTCTCCCAGCTTTCCAGCTATGACATAATTTTGAGCAGCCACTGCAAAAAATGTAGCAAGAGCTTAGACTGGCCTTGAATAAAATGAAGTCATGTCAGTCACATCCATGCAAAATAAACAAGAAAAGAATAAACCAAGCATCCCAGTGAAATACTTTTTGTCCTCAAAACCCGTTGTTTAAAGGTAAAGTCCCACATCCAATTATACCAACTCACATTCTCTCAGGTGCATAAGATGCTTCAAGTCCTGATTTTAACCTGCCTAATTTGTGGTGAAGACGGCCCTGGAAGTAAGCAGGTAAGAATACCAAAACTGATACTGTCTAAGCAAGCCTGAAACCAGATTTTTTTTTTTCTAAATTCCAACCCATCTTTCCATTAATTTAGCTTTATTCTTGCCAAAGATTATTTTTTCTGGCCATTTCAATTGATGCTAACCATGTAAATCCTTTAGGAATTAATGGAAGAGAGACTTATGTGTTGCCAGACCACAGATGAGCTCATAGCCACACAAGGAAATTAATTAATAAGGAAAGACTGAGCTGCATTAGTTTCAGTCAATTTGCACATTCCAGGGATCACTAGTAAAGTAACTGTTGTCATAATATTTTTTCTTTTAATATTAAAAAGTATTCAGACCACACAGTTGAACCCTGCCCTACAGAATCTTCAAAATTCTGTGCTACAGGATGTGCATCTGTAATTCCATTCACTTGTCTGCTAGACACATGTGCATTACAGGGCATAATTTGGCCCATCATTATGTTTTCCTAACATAAATTAACATTTTTCCCAAGCTACCAAGCCAAACACAACAATAACTATTGCCAGTATTTCTACAGTAAGATCTAAATATAAACTCAGGGGCTATAAGATGCTTACCATAGTGTTGTAATTTGGATCAATACTGAAGGTCAGAGAAGCACTGTGCATTTTGGAGAGCTGCCCATCATTCTCTGCTTTCCTTAGAACATCATAAATGGGGCTTGGAGGTTTCTCATCATGTAGAATTTTTTTCGGCTGGCCTTCCAGGCATCGTGGGGCATAATTAACTACTTCAAAAGCCCCAACGTCAGAGTTAAACTTCACTGGCTGGGCAAAAGTCTACAAAAGAAGTTTGGAAAGTTTATGGTACTGGAATAAGGCAACTGTCATTTAACAAATTACTTTTTATCATATAGAGGCATCCTACAGAACACAAAATTGTATTATGAGGTTTCTTTCTCTTGGGCCCTGAAATAGTAATTTTTCTGCATTCTTGTTTTTGCCATATAGCTTTCCAAAGCATTCCTACTTTTTTATCTCAGCAATGCTTAACTGTCAAGAACGGAATTCATTCTAGATCACAGACTACTATTTTTCACATGTAAATAATAGATCCAGAACACGGGTATCTAGAATATATCATTAACTGTGACTCTAGTAACTGTCCTACAGAGAGGTACTCACCTACAGGATCAGATCTCCAGTATTATTCTCCCATTCGTTATTATCAACAGTCAAGGCTCGAAAATATTAACAATGAAACTGACCTTTTAAATGTAAGATGCATTTGAGGAGGATGAATATGAAGATTTTTCGTAGTTAGGAAAGGTTTTGCAGCATATTGTTACTTGTAGGTCAAACAAGTACCAAAACCCATGTCCTGTAGTAAATTTTATTACAGATCACTAGTTCAGGCAGATACTGATAATAGATGAGATAGACTTAAATTCAATTTTGGCCATGCAATTGTGACTTTTGTCAACTCACAAAACCCCACGGCATGGGTACACACTATAACAGAGCCATCTTTCATCTTTTAAGCTCCGGTATTAGGTATTTCCCTAAAAGACTTTCAAATTCTCTTACTTGAAATGAAGAGGAAAAATATGGATGGATTTTACAGAAGTCAAAGAGGATACCCATAAGAGTTATGAATAGGAGATTATATAGAACTTATGTCCATTACATACTCTATATTATATAGAGTATATAAGCATCTCTGTAGTCAGCTGGATAACAAGGCATGTTATATTTAAGCACTCAGGAAACTATGGCCACATCTAGACCCAGTGCCAAAATTCATTTTGGCTTCATTCCAGACAGGATCTCACCTGGTGTCTGTACAGTTGTCATTCCCCTGCATTTAATAAGAATATTTTATTTGTTCAAGTACTGTATTTTTAATTTCCTTGAACTTTTTCATATATCACATATATGCACACAGACATAATTCATATACATTCTAAATATGCTAAATACATGCTACATATAACATAGAAATATATTACAGAACAACAGATTTTTCTTCACACCTGTATAAGCCCAAAGTAATGATGTTAGTGTCACCTATTTGGTTGCTTCTGTTTTGAAGCCCCCTTGTTGATCGATGGCTTGTAGAGCAATGCCCAGAATCGAACCATGTGGCTGCAACATGTGGTTTCAACATTCCCTACTTATCCCATAATGTCTCACTGTGGAGGCTCAGCCTGGCAAAGCACACAGCATGTGAGAGCTTTAAGTGTATGATTAGTGCCTATGACATCACACCATCACTGCTCAGGGCCGTGCATTGAATTGCACAAGTCTGTTCAGTTACCTAACTTCAGCTGAAATCATGGATTGGTTTTTGTTCTCTGACACCTTGTGCTTCTTTTGGCATTCATTTTCTCCGGGGCACTCTGCAGGTTTTAGGGCTTTTTTAACCAGATGTACTGAACAGCATCTAAAAGACCTTTTATGTGTAGTAGACTTCCCCACATTCAGATCTCCTCCCAATTTGCTATGTGTACATTTCATTTACTTTCAAACCTAATTTGGGCTGCCACCAGCTTTTAAGTGACTTAACTGTGCAACCTTAATAGCCTTTAAATGTACTCTTCCTTATATATTCCTTCATGTTTTAAAAAAAGAAACAGAAGAAAGTACACTAAGAAACAAAGTACTTCAGTCTCTTAGGATTTGAAATGCTCTCGTTTGTGGAAAAAAAAAGCACACAAAATGCAAATTTCATAATAAAGGGCTATGTGCCTAGGCATAACGAGATTATTTTAGTTCCGTGTTTTTCAAATTGAAAACTAAGCAAATGCAGTATTAGTTTATCACATATAGCTACTTCTATTTAATCATTTGTAACCTACTCTAGATCTAGAGTTTTTCCGATACATATTCTATTTAGCTGAACAGAAAACTATGGCAACTTTAATGTAGTGAAACAGATACTAGTGACAATTTTAAAAATGTAGAGTGTATTGCTGTTTTGGGAGTCTGACTACCAATCATTTCTAAGACAAATACGCTAATGGAGCAAAAGAACATGTGTTGATGGGATAGGAAGATTTAGACTTCATACACTACATACTTGACTGAAAAAGGGGGTTCTAGTCCAGACTTCTGGGGTTTGGATGTAGTTACACATCCCCAGGGACATCAAAAGGCATGCATACTACTTCTATCAGTCAGAGAGTAGCCAGTAGACTTGACACTAGTAAGGATGCATCTGGAATACTGCATCCAGCTTTGGGTCCCCTGTACAAGAAGGACATTCACATATTTGATCAAGTCCATCAGAAGACTACCAAGATGGTCAGAGGCTAGAGCACTCGCCCTTGAGGGACAAGCTCTGGGAGGACTAGCAGCAGCCTTAGAGTATTTACAAGGAGATTGCTGAACAGATAAAGCCAGGCTTTTTAAGGTGGTGTATGGTGGGAGGACAAGAAACCACTTATCATACACTGAAACAAAAGAAGTCTCAACTGTATTATAAGAAAAAAAGTAATTGTGGGATGATTAGCAATGGGATAGGCTGTCCAGAGAGGAATCAGCTTTTGGAGCTTTCCAAGACGAACTGCAGAAAGTGCCAAGCAACCTGGTGTCAGTACTAAAGCACCGACCCTGCTTTGAGCAGGAAGCCACACTACAGACCTCCTCAAAGTCCCTTCCAGACAGTAATCTACGATTCTGTACAAATCCCAAATTCCCAACAGAGCATCTGTCTATCTCTCAAACAATCCTATAAAAGCATTTTAGAATAATTCAAACCTTTCTGGAGAAGCTTGCTTACTTAAAAAAAAACTGGAATGATAAATCAGAATGTTTTTATAAGCATAATAAAGGAAGAGATAATTCCTAATCTTCTTAACTCATCACCACCACAAAAATAAAAATGATAATGTTATGAGAAAAATCAAATGGGAAAATACACAAAAAACCACCCCCAGAACCTGATTTCTCGTAGGAAACATTTTCCCAGTTACCATACAGGAGTGAGGATCAGTCAATCCATTTTCCTTTCAGTATGTGAAGAACTTTGGGGCAAAACACACAATCTAACCATTCTCACGCATTACAAGCCACAGAAAAAAAAATGCACCAATAAACTGTTCAGTACCCTGTAGCAAACTTAAAACTTTTGCAGTGGAAGTCAAGTACTGTAAAATCCTGTAACATTTCACAGGACAATAATGAGAGAGGTTTATGGCACCACCAATATTCCGTCATTGCAGTAATGAGGAATCTCTTTGGTGAAGATGCCTATGTTAAGGAGTGGATGATAGTCTACACTACAAAGGAAAGGGAAAAAATTATCCATGCCAATCTAATATACTAAGAAATGTCTTTCTTACCCCACATTTGGCAAGTGCTTTGGCTTTTTACAGACAAGTAAAATACACTAACCACAGACTAAGTGTATAATTCTCTTTAGTTTGAGCCAATTTTTGATGCTTTGAAGATAGAAAGGGAAATCTCTGAAGAAACTATACCTCAAGATATTAAGAAAAAATAAATCAGGTTTGGCAGGAGCCTTGAAGCTTGGGGTTCATACATTATCAATGTAGCACAATAAATAAGATCAAGGACTTGAGAATACCAACAAATAAGAAGTCTACAGACTTTGCAAACTGTTTCACTTGCAGGCAATTCTCCCCCCAAAGCCAGTATGACCAATGTAACTCAGTGAAGTAATCTCAGCTTCAGAAAAAAAAATCTCCGAGCAAATAGCAAAAAGCTGTTTTCAGACTGTGGTACAGCAATACTATTAAATAAATAAACAATTGCATATACTTTTTTGACAGCAAAGAAATTTCTTAGCTGTCAAATGCACATTGAATTTGGTTTTCAGCTGAAAAACAAACAGAATACATAATTCTGAAACCTGAAGTTATACACTTAACTGAAAGGAAGACAAATTTCTCTCAGTCCTCCCATAACAGAAACCAAAACAGCATCCATCACCATGTTGCCAGGATATCAGACATATAAATCTCACTGTTCTCTGTCTTAACAGTTTTCAGATACACTCAACTTCGGATACAATTAACAAATGTGTAAATATGCTCACATCCCAGACCCAAATAACGTAGTTGGATCCCAAGAGAAACAGAATGACCACAGCTTGGCTGCTTCATAGGTTAAGGGTGGGAGTGAATAGAGATCTCATCCAGGAGCATTGCCAAAACTTCCTTAAGAAGGGTATATGTATATCATAAATAAATGTCAGTGAGAGTCCACACCAGAGGAGAAATTGAGCAGCTCTATGAAGTGTCTGGAAAAATTCACACTACACATGGTCAATGCAAAATCTCCCATTGACTTTAATGAGTCCTGGATTTCCCTTCTATTGATGAGTAAGACAAAAGTCGTAATCACACACCACAATCTAATTAAGAGAGAAGAACATTTAGAGTAAACACACTATCAGTAAGGAATGTAGTCAGGAATGCTTTGTTTGCTTTCTTCAATGTCAAAGGCATGATGCAAATTTTAGTCCCGGGTAAGTCTCAATGTAACAGGCATGTAGGGCCTTACTTCTGTCAAAGCCTTTTTAAGGGAGGTTATATTGGCAACTGCAGCCTCCCTCCTCACACCTGGAAAAGACAAGGGGAAACTAATGAGCATGCACTGATGCCGCCTTGAATAGATGATATGATGCATGGAATTATTCAAAGTCATCTTCAAAGCAGTGAAGGGCCTGAACTGTGCAGCAGAGTGGACTGCTTTTTTGCTTTCTGCCCTTTCTGTAATCTGCTACTCAGATCAAGCAAGATTTTATTCTTGACAGCACTAGGTTTGCAGGACCGCTCTCTTTTCAGAAAGACCGACTGGCCCAAGCTTTGTTACTTGGGCTTTAATTGGTTTCAGAATCATCACCTGCATCAAATTCTGGACCCTAGACCACTTGGAGGAGAGCTTTTACAGTGAGAACAATGTTCAAAAGAAATATTCTTCAAATCTAAAGTTGATAAAATTATGGTCACTTAGGAGATTTCTGCTGCAAGGGAAACCAACAACCAGGGACTCACCACCAGTGTCATCTCCTGAATGTGCTTCAATTGAGGCACAACACTTTTGTCTCCAGAGCAACTCCTTGAGGTTGCAAAGAGGAGGAGTGTGCCTTCCTCAGGATCAGTGGTAACTGGAAAATGACAGGTCAGACCCGGCACAGACTTCAGACGGAACGAGTAGCAAGCAGATTGTAGAGTGCAGGAGAAACAAGCTGACATTACTGTGCTTGCCTTCAACGCTGAGCTGGATGGCAATTTCTGACTTTGGAATTTTCATTCCTGACTAAACATATCCTTGGATGTTTTTAATACATGGATCAGAGATTCAAATTCTAGCCTGAACTCCTAGAAATGGAAATGTATCCAGGCCAATGTTTCTCTTAAATCTTTCATTTTACATTAGTTACTAAGGAAGGTGTAGCTCATTTGTGTGTCATGTAATTGGTTTCTGCTACTGTGAAATCACTGTACTACTGGCAACAAGTGCCCTCCTGAGGTTTTTTGTATTATGTATTTCAGAAATACTTTCTGTAAATTACACTTTATTACAGTATATAGCTCTTTGGAGTACCTAGATATTTATGTCAGATTACATGAATGTCATTATAACAAGAGGATCACTTAAGGGATACTCTGTAAATCAAAGCAAAAAAAAAAAAAACCCTCATGAAAAACCTGTTGCTGCTATCCCCAGTGATACAATTTTCCATCTGCTAATGGTGCATTATAAATCAATGCAGAGGCAGTCCTTTAAAATAAGCATATGCTCCCCCTCATTTCTTGTATCAAGTCTCACAATATTTTCAGTTTAACTTGTTGCCTAACTACTAGCACACCTGGGTAATACTGTTCCCAGGCAACAGTGTATAAGCACAACAAGAATAAAGCAATGGAAATTTCAATGCGGTGTTTCAGTAGAAGCCTTCTGAGGAGGAGAGGGAAATCGGGAATGTAAGGTATTCAAACCACAGAACTCAAGGCATTAATAGAATTTAATCCTGAAAAGGATAAATCCTTAGGAAAAGATCAAAAAGAAAATAAAACCAATTATGAGAACATCATGGTTAAAAATAGCTAATAGAGCATCTGTTTTCATGAAGATATGTAAATATGTAAAGAGAGACCATGCGTCATCTTAGAAACCTACCAAGATAACCAGCATAAAACAGTGTTTACTCAGGAGTGACTGTGAACTCTTTTCTGTGGGCTTCCAGAGCTGTCAGGAGTGCCTGGACAATTACTGCAGTTCAGAGGTGCTGAGCTGCGCCAGAACTGTGGGCTGAGCAGACCCCTGAGGCCAAGGAGAATTTTGGCTCTAACAGGTGTCCTGAAATTTGTGTATGTCCAAGGAGATCAAGAGACCAAAAAGGCTGAACTTCTTACCCACTCTTTCCTCTGCATTTTGGGGAAAACTTGAAGCATCGGTTCCAAATAAGCAGCAAAGGCATGGAGGATGGTATTCCTGTGCTAAGAACAATGGGGCACATGGAAGAAGGCCTGGGTTTAAAACCTAAGTAGTTAGGCTTGGATTTAGGCAGATATCCTAAGGCAGCTGCGGGGGGAGGGTGGGGGGGGGGAGGTGTTGGAGAAAGAAAAAAACCAGCCCTCTTACCACACATTTTGTTCCATCTATGTCTCTGTAGCTTTGTATATTCTTCGGAATCTTGCAGTGTGGTGAAAGCATGTAAAGACTGAGCTCCTCAAAGAAGTCGGTATCGATGCTGTGCACAAAACTCACGCTCTGACATAGAGTTAATACTTCCAGATTCTATTTTAGGATTAAAAATTGGCATGAGGAGCCCATTCTACCATCCTTAGTAGTGCAATTTCCATGCTGTGTACCTTTACACAAATCTATGATGTGGCTTAGAGAGACAGCTATGTCTGGTTCAATTTAGTAAGCCCAATCATTCAGTTATGAATCACAACTGAACTTATTTCACTAGTGGCTTCACCAAAGTCTGAGGTCCAAGGAGCATCAAGAGATATTCTGCCCTCTCCTAATGCTGGCAGTGGTTCCTACCAAGCAAGCTGCAGAACGGATATATGTTCTTGTAGTGTAGCCTGTTGGACTGCGGTGCCCTTAGGAAGGGAACAGGCTGTGGGGCAACTCTGTGGCACATCAGGTGGGAGCCCAAAGTGACACTGTAGAAAGGCCTGTGCCACCTGGCAAGGGACTTTGAGTATAAGGTGTCGGGGCCAAGACTGCTAAGATGAAGCTGGGTGAGGTTGTCACATTGAGGGAGCGGGACTGTACATGTGACTCTCAACAGAGTGTGGGGAGGCAGGCTGGTTGAACTGGTTAAATACAGGGTACGGTGTATGATGGTTTAACTGTAACTGGATCAGCACACAGAATACAGGGTAAGGCTGCATCCTTCTAGCTGCAAAAGGGAGAGGAAGAGGAGGGAAGTGCCAACTTTGAAACCTTCTGAGCCGCAAAGAGAAAGCGTTTGTTCTTGAGCTTAAATGTTAATTATTCATGGAATGCATTGCCAGAAAACTGTAAAAGGACAAACATTTGTTATGTCATCATGTTGTGACACTGTAATAGAAGTGGACACCTTTTAAATAAGTATTTATGTGTCTTTTTCATTTCCTATTCATATTATTTTCGTGCACTGCGATTTAAATACATCAATTATTATTTACATAAGTTTAAATGCATAAATAACCTAGGGATTCTGCTGGACAACAAGCTGTCCATGAGCCAGCAGTGTGTCCCTGTGGCCAAGGCAGCCTGGTGTACATTCAGAAGAGCATTGCCAGCAGGTCGAGGGCTCTTCAGTACATGAGAGACATGGAGCTACTGGAGCAGGTCCAGTGGAGGGCTACGAAGATGATTAAGGGACTGGAGCAACTCTCTTATGAGGAAAGGCTGAGGGAGATGGGCACGTTCAGGCTCAAGAGAAGACAAATAAGAGGGGCCCTCATCAATGTCTATCAGTATCTGAAGGGAGGACGATGCCAGGCTCTGCTCAGTGGTGCCGAGCAATAGAACAAGAGGCAATGGACAGAAACGGATGCACGGGAAGTTCCACCTGAACACGAGGAAGAACTTCTTTGCTGTGTGGGTGACTGAGCACTGGAACAGGCTGCCCAGAGAGGTGGCAGAGTGCCCCTCACTGGAGGCATTCAAGAACCATCTGGACAAAATCCCGTGCCATGTGCTCTGGGATGACCCTGCTTGAGCAGGGAGGTTGGACCAGATGACCCACTGTGCTCCCTTCCAACCTGACCCATTCTGTGATCCTGTAAATTAGCAAGATAACATCTGTCCCCAGAAGTCCAGATACTGGGCTATTCTTACTGATAATAACACTGAGCAGTAAGAATTGCTACCATTAAAATACAGATATATTGTAAAAGCCATTTAAGTAGCAAGTGGCAAAATATAAAATTTTCCAAGATGGATTAAGTTACTCTTAATCTTAGTAAGGTGTTTCTTGTATTTTGCAAGGGATTTCTGTAAGGTACTTACCGGAAGACTCAAAAATTCATTAAAGTAATCCACAAGCATATCATCTGTGGCTAAGCATTCTTCCTATAGAGAGACAAAACCACAAAGCATGGCTTGTAATAATCTGCGCTAACAAGGTTTGAATGCACTATTGCCTCAAACAGTATTTTTTCCATGACATATGACACGGAAGCTTTTGCAAAATATTATTTCCCATTTTTGAGAATATAGTCATTGCATCACTGTTATATTCTAGCCATTGCACACTGCCAAGGTCCTTAGCAATTTAAAACGCACATTTGAAGGTAAATCCTTTGCCAATAAATTTACAGATAAAGCCTTCATAAATCCAACAGCTTCTAGATGCTGAAAGTCTGCATGTTAACTTTTGAAAACGTGTGCTGTCCTGGTTTGAGACAAA
>VZTA01019888.1:1217-17523 GCA_013398855.1 Mohoua ochrocephala
GGGGCTGGCGCTGCGCTTCCAGCGCCGGTTCCTGGCGGCGCGGCCGCTCCGCTCGCTGCCCTGGCCGGTACGGGGGGAGCCGGGCGGGAGGGACGCGGCACCGCGGCGTTGTTTATTTATTTATCCTCTTTTAGGAACTCGAACAAAGCCTGCGGACTGCGCCGGACTCCGCGCTGCTCGCGGATATTCTGCACAAGGTGAGGGATGGCTCGGAGTCACCCCCGTGCCACCAAGGCGCGGTGCCACCGCGTGTCCCGAAGGCGCCGGGGCTGCTCACACACACAGAGATCGGTGACCCGGGGCCGCAGTGTTTCCTTGGGCCCTGCAGAACTGCACATTTCCTCCTCTGCCTGGTATTTGGGTGTTCTTAGGTCAAAATTGAGACCCGCGTGCCAGAGCGCTGAATGGCACAGCGCAGCCGCTGCTGGATGTTCGGGGATACAGGGAATGGTGGTGCCTAAACTGTCCCTGGGGATGGGAGATCACAGATCAGGCAGCAAACCGAAAAGGAAATGGAAAGAAGGAAGAGAAGAGCAAAAGGAGGAGGAGAGTAAATTTGATTATTTCCACTCCATTCTCCTCTTTACTCTTTTGAAAGGTGAGATTTCTGTTGCCACAAAAAGTAAGAAATTTGTGGCCACAGATCTGTAAACTCACAAACCAGTCAGAAACCATCCCATCTCAAGTTCTGCCTTAGCTTTTCTTGTACAGACTAAATCCCAGAGCGTTTCATGGCACCCAGAGCCAATTAATGGTCCTTTGCTGACCTTTCCTAAAGCCTCCCTGGGTAATTGGTTTCCATGGCTGTTCTCATTTTAGACAGTTCTTCACCCTCTGTGTGTGAAGTATCCCCCTTCAGCCAAGTACAGGAGGTGCTTCCTGACTGAGCTCATCAAACAGGTACCTCTTGCTTTTCAGTTTATTTTTCACTCATTTTACTGTCTTTCTTTCCTTGATAATACCTCGTGTAATAACCAACCCCAGCATTCGGTGTGAATACAATGTATTAAAATGGGGTTAGAGTGCAACTGTTTTGTGTTTCTTGACAATGTGACGCCCAGAGTTGCCCTGTTCTCCTCCCCACAGCACGAATCCACGGCAGCCGAGCCCCTGGATGAACTCTACGATGCACTGGCAGATGTTCTAAAAGAAGGAGAATCTCCTCACTGTTACAAAAACTACCTGCTGGTAAACACTGCGCTGGTCTAAACCACATTTACTCACCTAAACTAAGCAATAATTGCCTTTAAAAACACCCACCCTGAAGCCTGGAGCGCTTCCTGCCTTTCTTCAGGTGCTGCTGTTGATTGTGAACTCTAAATCCATGGTCTGTGCTGATCCCCCTTTGCCTTCCCGTGTCCTGCAGCCCACGGGGGACTGTGTGAGCCTGTCCGAGAGCTCAGCGCTGATCTCCGGGGGCACCACGGGGCTCGTCACGTGGGAGGCTGCTCTGCACCTGGCCCAGTGGGCACTGGAGAGCCCCGGGCTGTTCAGGGACAGGTACGGCACCAGCAGGGCTGCAGAGACGGGGAAAGGTGTTCAGTCATGTGGGATCTCAGGAGGGTTTGGGGTGGAAGGGACATCATCCCACCCTCTGCCACGGCAGGGACACCTCCCACTGTCCCAGGCTGCTCCAAACCCCATCCAGCCTGGCCTTGGGGACTGCCAGGGATCCAGGGGCAGCCACAGCTGCTCTGGGCACCCTGTGCCAGGGCCTCCCCGCCCTCCCAGGGAACAATTCCTTCCCAATATCTCATCCAGCCCTGCCCTCTGGCAGTGGGAAGCCATTCCCTGGGTCCTGTCCCTCCATCCCTTGTCCCCAGTCCCTCTGCAGCTCTCCTGGAGCCCCTTTAGGCCCTGCAAGGGGCTCTGAGGTGTCCCTGGAGCCTTCTCTTGTCCAGGTGAACACCCCCAGCTCTCCCAGCCTGGCTCCAGAGCAGAGGGGCTCCAGCCCAACTACACTGTGAGCTACACAACTGTAATTTAATAACAGAAATACTTAATAACAGAAATATTTAATAACAGACTGTACACCCAAAATAGCTGAAATGACACCCTTTTGCTGCTGAGTAATTGCTGCTCTTGTCTGTTCTGCAGCAGTCAAACTTTAAGCCAGGAGAGGACCTGCCAGGACATGGTTTAGGGTGAAACCCTTGCATGTGCAGTCTGACCTGCTCTGTGGGGGCAGCTGTTCAGCTCTCAGTCATTTAACTAAGGACCTTCACTCCACGTGGGATTCACCAAGGGTTATCTGCCTTAGATGATCGTGTGCAGCTCTGATCACATCATCTCCACTTCATTTATGAGCAGTCGAGAGGAACAGGGACTTTTGAGTAAAGATAATTTAATAATAATTGAGCTCACAGGGGGAGGAGCTGTGCTGCTCAGTGCCTGTTTCTCTCCACTGACTGAGAACCAGAGAGCCAGCTCAGGTGGAGACAAGTGTGCTGCAGATGGCTAAAGCCAGGGGGAAACGTCTTTCATCCCTGTGGTGGGAATGCTTTGTGCCTTACAGAAATCAGCATTCCAGCTAATTAATTTTGTGCTGACAATTCCACCCTCAGTTATTCCCAGCTCTCTCTTTGCTTGGGACGAAGGTTAGATTGTGGATGGCTCATTCAAAAATTACTGTAATTATCTGGAACTGATTTCACCTCTAATTATATTTAGAATGTTTTGATTCCCAACTCAGTGCAGAGCCCTGATAGTGCTTTTTTCTCCGTTCCCCTTCAGGACAATCCTGGAATTAGGGAGTGGGATTGGTTTCACTGGAATTGCCATCTGCAAGACCTGCCAGCCCAGGACATTCATATTTAGTGACTGCCACCCCCGTGTTCTCCGACAGCTGGGAGAAAACATCCGGCTGAACGGCTTCACCCCGGAGCCTGGCGGGGCGTGGGGCATCCAACCAGAGCCCCGAGGACAGGAGGGGGAAGGAGAGAGCTGCCAAAAGCCACAAGTGATCATTGCTGAGCTGGACTGGGGCTCAGTGACAGAAAAACAGCTGCTGGGTCTCAGAGCTGACGTCGTCATTGCAGCAGGTACTGCACACACTGAGGGGCAGCAGGGATGGGCTGGGCTCAGCAGCCTCTTGAGGAATAACAGAATTAAAAAAAAAAACAACTACAGACCTTTTTTGGGCTTGTCTGGGTATAAATTTGGAGGGAGTTTTATAAAAAATCTAATCATGGAAAATGTAGTGATAGCAGAAGGAGAGCAGTGATGCCTGGTGAGAGCAGAATGTCTCAGCTGTGGGACTTACACCCTGATTTGGAGCTTTGCAAAGAAAAACCTGAGAATCCAGGTGGAAAAATGACTTTGGCATCCAAGGTATCACAGGATGCAGTGAATGGGGGTTCTATAAAATGAGGTCACTGCCCGATACCCAATGCCAGCGATGCTGCTCAGTGCCCAGCCCCAGCTGGAGGCTGAGGGCAGGAACTGAGGGGCACTGACGCCTCTCTGCTGTTTGCTGTTCCCCGTTACAGCAGGATGTGCCCTGCACCCTGCAGCACGAGTACCTGCAGTGGTGCACACCCCTGGACCCCTCTGCATAGCAAACAACCCCTCTGAGTACCAGCATTGCCCCCCTTGGTGCTCGCTCAGACCTCTCAGCAGCATTTCTGCTCTCCAGGGAATGGCTCCAGCTGAAAACTGCTGCAAGTCCTTGGCATCAGCCTCCAAACCACTCATTTCTAACAAGGCAGCTTTGTTTTGCCAAGGGCGGTGGGAGCAGAGAGCACCAACACTCGGTGCTTGTGCTGCTCCCTTAGGATGGGCCTAAATAAAATATCTGACAATCATTTCCAAAAAGGAACACTGATTTTTAGTGATGAGGGCATAGCACATAAAGTATCAATAGTCTCCTGCACTGTGAAGATTGTATTTGTGCTGTGCAGTTTTTACTCTGGATTTTGCTCAATTCTCAATAAATATTGTATGTTTCTCTCTTTTTTTGCAGATGTGGTGTACGATCCTGAGATCATTTTAGCCCTCATTGGGATGCTACAGAAACTCTCCACCTCCAGAGCAGACACAAGAGCTCCCGAGGTGTTCATTGCCTTCACGATCCGAAACCCAGACACGTATCAGCTGTTCCAGGCTGAGCTGGGTGCGTGCCTGTTCCATCCAGTGCTCAGGAGTTTTGCCCTTTTGCCTCTTTCCCCATTACCTGTTCCGTGGCAGAGAGGAGCAGGAGCATTTGTTGGTGAGGAGCACTGTCCAAGGGCAGGATCTTATCCTGGAGCTGGATTTCAGAGCAGTAGCTTTTCCACATGGATTTGATCAGGAGCTAAAGGAACTCCCCTTTAGGTCCATCCTGGCTCTCACAGCTCACATCTGTAAGGGATGATTTGTAAATCTGGTGCCAACAGGAAAGTAAGAAAAGGTTTAAGCTTAAAGGGGGGAGCCATCTCTGCTGCAGTGTCACAGTGATAACCCCTGAGATGCAGCCTAAGCCCTTTATCTTATCTTACCTGTTCTTACCCCCCCTTATCTTACCTGTTCTTTGAAGGTTAAAGGCCCCAGCTAGAGATCAGATAAAACAGGGATTTGGGGATTTTTCCTCATATCCACTTCTGAAGCCTCTCTCTGGCAGTCTCTTTGCTGCTCAGCTGGTGTTCAGCACCTGCACCTGATGGTCCTTGTGGGTTCCTTCAGCTCAGGGTATCCTGTGAAATTCTGGGTGATTCACAAGTGACCCTGAGTGCTCAGCAGGGGCATCAGTGGGATTTTTAAAGAATCACCCATAAGCATTTGCCTGTAGATGCATGATAAAGAGCTCTTCTTACAGAACTGCTCATGCAACTTGTGCTCTTCACTTTATTAAGCATAAATATGATTCCCAGTGTTTCTCTTCACAGATAAAGCTGGGATCAGGTGGCAGATGATTCCAGCCCTCAGCAGCTGTAATTTCCTCTATGATGTGCAGCCAGATGTAACTATTCTACAGCTATTTATATAGGCTTGGCAAACAGAACTGGCATTTGGAGACCACCAGGAGCTGTCTCAGCCTTGGAACAAATTATCCTGACTCCTGGAAGCAGGAGGTTCTGAGGATACAACTGTGCACATGGACACGTGGAGCTCTTCCTTCCTGTAATTCCCAGCATGGATCCAAGCCTGCTGCTGCCCCTGGGGAGTGAGTGAACCTCAAGCAACAGAAGCCAAAAAGCCCCAATCACCCTTCACGTGGATTCTGTAGAAGACAGCAGAATTCAAGTGGGGTTTTTTTCCCAACTGTGTTGTGGTTCGTAAGTGTTGGGGGCAACCTGCAGGACCACAGGATGAGATCTCACACAGACAAGGGAGCAAAACAATGGTTCAGAGTAATCAGTGGGGTTTGATACTAAAACCAGCTGTAATTGTCTACTCTGGTCTTTTACACTCGTCTGTACACACTTGCAGTTTGGTTAATTAAAAAACCCAATAAACAGTGACCAATGCCTGCAGCTGTGTCCCAGGGTAACTCTGCTGTAGATCAGGTGCATCTTCCCTCTGCAGCGATGACAGGTCAGAACTGATGTCCCTTTCTCTCACACTGCCACTTCCACAGTGGCTGCTGGGAATCCGTGCCCTCAGGCTGGGCTGGGGATGAGAAAGGAATCACACTCACAGCAGTGCTCCAGGTACCCTGCAGGGAGGAGGGACTGAGCTCACCTCAAACTTTCCATCATCCATTAATCATTCTCCTGTTGGGCAGCATCGGTCCTGAGGCAGGAAAATCAAAGTGCTGCTCATCCTCCTCTTCTGACTTCCTTTTCTCTATTAAAAGCTACTTAAAAGGAAATGAAAAAAACCTTCAACCTCCTCCTTCTGTAGCAATGGAGAGAAAACTGATGGTACCTAACTTGAAACCTGAAGAATCTTCTTATTCTTCCAGCTAAAGGAGACCACGACAGCTGGGATCAAGCAGAAATGACCCCAGCCCAGGTTTTGGTTCCCTGTCCCCATAAGAAGGAACTCAAAGGTGTTATTTCTAGAGTAAACACAAACTGGCAGCCCACACATCTCCCCTTAATTCAAAACTTCTGTACAGAGCTCATTTTGGATCTGTATTACAGGAAGATGAAACCTCTCTAAAGCTTTTGGCATTACTGTTTAATTAGGGAAGTGCCTAATTTACCTCCACGTGCACAGGAATGGCCAAACCCCCAGACAGGATTTTGACTGCAAACAGGAAAAAAACCCCACTAAAAAATTGGCAAATAAATCTTTATGGATCATTCTCCAATTGATAAGCTGGAGGTTTTGCCAAATCCCTGCAGCAAAGCACCTTGACTCTGTGTTCACCTTTTCCCTTCTGACAAAAGCAGAGATTCAATGGTTGCTCAGAGTTTCAAACTGTCCTCACCTCCCACCAGAAGCAGGAGCTCTGAGGAGCAGGAAACACAGCCCAAACTGAGCACATTTACTCCTTCAATGACTGACCTCTATTTTATCACCAAAAAGGTGATGAAAAACATCTTGTAAGCATTAGGCTTGCGTGTGAATGCTGAGCCTAATAAAAAGCTGGAGGCTGTACCTGAGTAAGCACTCACACAGCAAAGTGCCTTTGGATTAAGTTATACATTCAGTTAGTCATATATTTTGGGTTTATTTTCCCCTTTTCTGTTCATCTGTTCAAAAGGAGATAAATTTGATGTTCTTTCCCAAGGTAAATGGGCACATTCATTTCAGAGCACAAGGAGAACACTCACTGCAAGCTCTGCTTCCCTCTGAGTGCCCAGTAAAGCTGTCACACACCAGTGCTGTGCTGCCACGCTCCTGCACACGCTGTCAAAAGGAAAAACAACGTGGAAACAAAATGGTTCTGTCTCAATAAAACCACCCAGGAGGACGTTCAGTGCTTGGGGAATTAACTGGTAAATCACAGAATCGTTTAGGTTGGAAAAGACCTCCAAGATCATGGAGCTGACCAGCTGAAATGGAACAACTCAAATGAAAAGCATCTGCCATATGCCAAAAAAATTACCCAAATCACGTGCTAAAGTGCTGCCTGTACAGGAGGTAAAGCTGGCAACAGTTCCTATCTGTATTCAAGGATCTTCACCAAAAAGGGACCTTCGAGCAGCACAGGTTCCCACACAACAAACAGCCTCAACACCTTCAGCACCTCTTACTCACCCAGGAAGCTGAAACTGTAAAGGAAGAGTGTGAGGAGCCCATTCCAAGATGAAGGAGTTAGAAACTGCAAGTGCAGACAATACAAAGTGTTTATTCACTGTTTCCCAAATCTCTGCAGCTGCAGGAATGTGTTTGACACCCTCCTTGCCCCCAGTTCCTCGTTCATTGCTTGCTCCCCAGCAAGGGAAGGACGATCTGGTCCCAGCTCTCGTCCCAGCGCTGCTGCCGGGACACTCGCAGGTTCTCTCGGAAGCTCTGAAGTTTCCCTTCCAGGGTAGGGAATTCCCAGAAAAGCATCTGTAATTTAAAAAGCAAAACCACAGGAAAATAACCATCCTGTTCCATTTCAGGCTCATTCCAGCCTCCCCAGTGTTAACCCTCAACGACAATTCTGGGGTCTGGCCCCACAAAGAGAGAGCGAGGACAATATTGGAAATGCTTTTGCCAGCCTCAGATTCCCATTTGAACAGAAGTGAGGCAAACAATGCTCAGAAGGCCAAGCAGTACCCTGTGGGAATGCAAAACTCAGATCTGAAAAGGCTGCTCACACAGTGGCACCTCTGGGGTTATTTCTGAGGGGAAAGAACTCAGCCAGAGCCTTTACCTTCAGCTGTTCTGCGAGTTCCTTGGAGTCCCTGAATATCAGACCGTTCTCATCGTGTTTCACCAGCTCGTGTAAACTGGGGGAAAAAGTCACAGAAGGAGAACTGAGGCAGAAAGCAGCGAGTTGGACATTTAAAATGTTGCACAGTGACATCCAAAGGGACCAAACCAGGACATGTGTATCATTATGGTCCCACACCTGCCACCATGGAATTAACCAGGCAGTTTTAAACGGTTAAAGACTTCTTCTCCTTTCTACGTCAGACTGAATCTACCACAACTGTGCCAAAGGGCCCTCATTCTGTCTCTGTGCCACTCATCTGGACATCCATTAAAAACCAGGGCAATAATCTACTTTAAAACTAACCCACAAGGAAAATCCGTCCGTGATCCATCAGGAAATCTTTGCAGGGAATTTATCTCCTTTTATAAAAGGGCTGTTCTCCCAAAGGACCATAAATTCCAAGAATGCCCACGCACACACTCAGCCTTTCATGAACAGATGTGTCTATGCAGAAGAAAGCCTTTTTAAACATTAAATATATGGAAACAATGGAATACAGGGATGTTTTTAAGGCAAGTGGTTGCATGAAATGCTCCCAATTTTGTAGAAACTAGTATTAATTTTTTAACTTAGAACAACCTTGATTTCTATCTTAGTGAATTTTAAAAATTGCATAATACAGGAGCCTCATTTAATTCCTGCAGAAGCTGCTGAACTCTGGCTTCGTAAGGATATTGTTTTATGTGATTCCCTTGAGCTGTAACAGAATAAGCTCTCACCATTCAAAATGTATTGCACACACAGGTAAACAGCAGCCAAACATATCCACCACCTTCATGGGCAAATCCAAACCACTGGAGGATTTATGGAGACACACCCCCAGGTCTGCTGAGCCTGAAAAACAAACACAGCGGAGCCTGAGCTCCCTGAAAGCAGCTCCTCTGTCCTCCTGCAAACCTTTACTTCTGTGCTGCTTTGGATGGTACAAGTGAAACCTTCACCTACCCAGACTGACACAATTTCAAGCAATCAGGGGAAAAAAATAAAGTTAGTCATGTTTTAGAAAAGTAATAAATGACTGCATGTTAAATTAAAGGGGATTTTGAAGTTTTATGTGTCTTAAAACAGCCTTTCTGCCTCTTAATCTGCTAAAAATGGCTAAGTAAAGGAAAACCCCATCACAATCCAATCAGGATACACTGCATGGCTCACTGGTGACCTCTCCCAGCTGAAGTCAGCTCAAAATAGAGGAATTACAGTGTGATTTTACAGACATGATGTTCATCGTTTGAAAAGGACCAAATCAACAGTGCTTTACAGCCACAGAAATTACCAGGCTGCAACTCTGCAGAATGAATGTGTATTTTATCACTTTATTACTCCCACTTTATGCTGTTACAACGAAGATGCTGAGGGAATAACACTCCAATGTCACGTTAATTTAGAATTTCAGCTACTTTTGGTTGCTCAGCCAACAACTTCTTCATTTCATGTACGGGAGTGACCCTGAAAGTAGAGTAGAACACGCACAGGCACCTGTACTTCAGCACGGTTGGAAGAAACAAGGAGTGCAAAGAACAGGCTGCAACAGCCACACAGCTCCTTCTTGGGAAAGCAGAGAAAAGCTAGCCAGAGGAATTCAGCAACTGTGCTGGAATGAGTCAAATCCATGATTATCCTGTCACCAACCAGCAGCATTGCTGACTGTATCCTCCCAGCTTCTGGGCACAGTCTGCACCAGCCCCCTGCAACTGTGCCAAGCTGTTTCCCACACATCCCCAAGCCTATTCCATCACCCAGTGTTTACCGAGCAGAAGAGGGTAATCCTCAGCTTCCAGCCACGGTGTACAGATCTGGATGTGCTTAAAGTGCAGGTTTTGGATCAGCCCATTGTAGTAATCTTTTAGAGGTCCTTTACCTGTTTAAAACAGAAAAAAATCTTTTATCAAGATGACTGAAAGCAGCGAGGTCTGTGAAATAGAGGCTCCTGTTGGATCAGCTGCACAAACAGGATACAGCACTTGTGGTGTCCTCAAAGACATGAAAAATCCAAGTTCCCTTGAAAGCAATGTGCACCTGGACTTCTTTGACTCAGTATTTCTACGAGTTTTCCACCAATGTAGAATCGTGGAGTTTTTAAGGTTGGAAAAGCCCTCCCAGATCAAGTCCAACTGTACCCCAGCACTGCCAAGGCCACCACTGAGCCATGTCCCCGAGTGCCACATCCACATGGCTTTAAATTCCCCCAGAGATGGGGATTCCACCACTGCCCTGGGCAGCTGTGCCAGTGCCTGACCACCCCTTTCCACGAAGGAATTCTCCCAATGTCCAATCTAAACCTCCCCTGGCAGCTTGAGGCCGCTTCCTCTGGCATTGCTTTTGCAGCATCATCTCAACATTGACCTTAAATTGTTTTTCATGCAGAGCTGGAGCAGACAGGGAAGCTCTTTAAAGATGTGCCATTAACAGAGGGTGCAGTAATTCAGCCATAAATCACTGTTCTCATAACCAGCTACAAAGGCAACAGTCCCTCCTTTCTCCCCACCAGCAACAGAAGAGTCAGCACAGAACAGAAGTGACCATTAAACCTCCTGTTAGCACTGGAAGAACTGGAACACAAATACTCTCACCTGTTATCACACACACTAAAGCTGGAAGCTTGGCTCCCTCCTTGATAAACCTCTCATAATCTGCAGGAGACAAAGCACTGGTCAGAGCTGACAAACATGAGGGTGCTCGGTTTAAGAGTGACAGTGCATTAATTACTGAGCTTCCCACCACAAGCAGTTTCCTTACAAGCATGCATTAGTGCCACAGCAGCAAATTCAGCAGTGGTAACATTTACAGACGTCCCCAGGAATAAATCAGGCTGTTTATGCACTATGCACAAAGCATTTCTTCAACTGCTCCCCAATCAGTTGCTCTGAGAGATCAGTTTAGAATTGCAGCTGCAAAGTCTACAAGATAAGACAAAGTATTCCCTCCCTTCCTATTAGCAGATGCCTGTGGAGAGGAGGTGTAATAGCTCAGAAAATAAAACTGCAGTTCAGGAGCCAGTCTGTGATTAAACTCTCCCTGACAACTCCTCTAATTGAATTCAGATGTTGCACTGCTGTATTTCAACTACTAATCTGAAATTACTGCTAATTAATCAAATACAACTGCACTTTCACCTGATTATAGAAGCATTGCTCTTTAGCAAAACCCTTCTTAAAGTGTCCAGAAGACCTCTCTGAAAAAGTGAGATCGATTCCTTCATACCAACCTTCTAAAGCTCTTAAAAGGACTGAGAAGTCTTCATCCTCTGAAAGAGAAGGCTTTATTAGTGACATTCACATTTCTATCATTTTGAATTTTTGTCTTTAAATAACAATTGAGATTTTCCTCCCCTTCACCTACACAATTTAAATACAGACCATGTACAGTTAAGTCTCTGCTTAAGGATTACTATTTACTAAAATGTACTATTCAAAATCCCCGAGTTTATTTTCAGAAATAAAAGCCCATAACCAGGCACAGTGTTGATTTATTTCCCTTGCTGGCAACATGACAGACAAACCATCCACAAATACTGCACATCTTTGAAGCTAGCAAGTTAAAATTTTCTAGTTTCTAAAACTGAGAATCAAGTGTAAAAACTGCCCTGATTATTCAAAGGTAAAGACAATCCTGCCCATGGTCACTAGCAATGGATTTGTTTCCACTCTCTGTTCCCTTCTTCATACAGAGGGAAAAAAATGTCCATAATTATGTAATAAACATTCTCAGAAATCATGGAATCACAAATTGGTTTGGGCTGGATGGGACCTTAAAGCTCATCTCATCCCAGCCCCTTGCCACAGGCAGAGACACCTTCCACTAGAGCAGGGTGCTCAGTAAGGAGTAAATATTTGAGTTTCTCAATCTGTTTTACACCAGCATGCAAGACAGTACGTCTAGAATGAAAGCTACAATAAAAGAAGAAGGAAACCTCTTTTAATTATTCTGAAAGCTGAGCTCTATAATTAAAGTATAACTTCTAAAAAACCAATCATTTGTAGCATTATGTAACTTATACACCATTTAGTTGTATCACACACACCTCGTCTTCAAATTCTTCCAGGAAAACAAAGGACAAACGTAACTTCAAGTGTGAGAAGGTACAAGCAGCCCTATTTTATATGAAAAATAAAAGTGCTTCCCAACCTGTCCAGCTGGTGCTGCTGATGAGAAGGGCTGGCCGGCCCCTGGTCTTCACCACATTCCCACTCTTCCCATCCCTCTGGGTGAAGGCCGATCCCTCGGCACTGGGACTGACAGCTCTGTACTATGGAAACACAACTTCCTGAGGATGAGGTACACACACAGCCAGCAACAGCAGGGAACACTCTGCTTAACTGGCACGAATTTCCAGACATTTGGCTTCAGATTTGCTGCTCAACTTGTCTAGAAACAGAGTCCTTACACTACAGAAATACCAGGACAGGGCAGGCCATTTTCCCCTCTTTCCTGCTGCTACAGGCACAATTCCACTTTCCAACCAAATGTTTTCCTTCTCAAGTGGAGCAGAGTCAGCCTCCCTTTCCACAGCCTGTCTCACACTTAGCACAGCATGGAGGCCAACAGCACATTTACTCAACTAAAGTCAGAACCTACACACTCTGAGCTGGGCACTTCCCAAAAACCCCCACCACACACTGTGGATTTCAGTTCCTTTTCAAGCATTCGTTGGAGAAGTTAACTCCCTGCTACATCTGCTACAGGTGGCATCCTGCACACAGCCAGAGAGGAGGGTTTAACACCTGGACCATGATCCTGAAGGCTCTCCACAGTAATTAAGGAAGGGATGCTATTAAGGAAGCATCCAAGCACTGCAGTGTGGGTCAGTGGGAAGCAGACAACTGCAGAGTTCCACCCTAGATACTCATCACAGATTGCCTCAGTGCTTATGCAAACTTCTTTAAAAACAAAACACTTGTGTTACCACAGTTCAATCATTTCACTTCTTCTGGCCTCTCCTAGGGGACAATTAAGGCAACTCGAAGCCCCCTGTGCCTGCTGGGGGTCAGAACTTGTGGCTGAGTGCCCCCCCCAAATATTTCTGGTAAGTTAAGTGCCACAAGTCCTTGTCCCTCGGTTCAGGACTGCAGGGGCAGCTGCATTTGCACGTACCGTGGTTTGAAAGGCTCGTAGTCCTTGGCGAGTTTCATGTACAAATTGTGCTGGAGGTCTAAAGGTGTTTCCTTAAAATAAGACGCTGGTTTGTCATACAGCGTTACAGCCCTGGGAGGAAATAAACACACAGCTTAAATAAGATACAGATGTAACAACACGCACGTGGGACAGCGGCAGGGTGCAACAGTGTCATCAGAAAGAAATGAACTACATCAGTACAGCAAAGGAATTCATCTTCCGATTCCTACAACTTCCTGTATTCCTGAATTTTGCTGGAACACGCCAAGGCGGACACGAGTAACAAAGAACCCCTTCCTTGTGTGCATATTCTAGGGGTGAAATGCACCTGTAAAAACTGCAGACAGCACTGTCCTCATTTCCAAACTTACTCCATAACTGCCCCTGAGCAACTCTGCTGGTGGAACCCCCTGACTGGAAGGGACAAGCTGGCAGATCAGACTAACTGTTCAAATCCCAGTGATATCTGTCCCATTCTGGCTCCACAGGTAGCCTGCAGCAAACTTCCCCAGCTCCTGGGCTGCCACCTCAGTCAATGGGGTGTTAGTTTAGAAGGATAACGAAGATTCCTGAATGCCCACACTCCACTGGCTCATCACAAAACTGAGCTGATGTGTTTCAGTGGTGAGGGATGGGCTCAGGGGAGCTGCTTTTGTAAGACCCCCTCCGAATCCTGAATCCTCAGGGATCTGTTCTTTCATTTACTTAGCACACACACACTAAATTATCGGAGGCACATGACTTACTTTATCTTGAAATTCACCCAGAGATCTTTTCTCATGGCATCAGTGACACACAGGTTATAGTCAGACAAGCGCCCAAAAAGCTTTTCATACCTGACAAAAATTACATGTCAGTCAGAAACCACAGGCAGGCAATTGCAGCAACTGTCCCCAGCGCCCATGCTTGGTAAAAGCCAAACAAAACCCAGCTGCCCCCAGAACTGAAATCTGAGTGCCAATTTTTGATGAACTCCCACTCTCCAAAGCCTTTTAAGCCTTTAACTACACAGAACCAATTACATTCAGCAAGGAGCTGTTCAAAGAAGAGTTGGAGTGCAAAGCAGCACTAGAGAATAAAAACCCCAGGACAGATAAAGAAATCCCAGTAACAAGACCAACATTTGCATTTGCACACAGAAGCAACCTGCCTACTTCATGCCCCCCCTCCCACGTGTTCAACAAAGGCACCTGCAGAACAGGAGCAGTTTTACACAGCAAAGCCCAGAAATCCCTCCCTGTGCCAATTATATTCTCCCCACTGGCTTCCCCCCTGAATCCCACCGAGGCATGCCATTGATAAAGAGCAGAAATGACTGTACAAACCACTTTGCAATCAGGACCAGCGGGTGGTTCCTCCCATGACTCAGGCTCATGATGGTGTACCCATAGTTGTGCCAATCAACGATGAGTTTGCTCCCCCAGAACAGTCCTGCCACCCAGGCAACAGCTATACTGGGCAAGCCTGGGGGATTCTGCTCAAAAACAAAACAGAAATAGCACAGGACTGTGACCAAGTGACAAACGCAAAGCCACTACCAGAAACAAAAAATCAAACCGAAATTGCATCCCTTTGAAGGAGCTTCATGAACAGAGAGTGTTTGTATTCACCTGTGAACGCTGGCAGCTACTTCAAATTCAACCCTGGGACCAGGATCAAAACTCCCCTCCCATAAACACACCAACATTTCTAGTAAGGTTTATTCTATACTACTACCCATGGCAATGAAGTTTGAAAGCACAACAATTAATGGGAAGGGAAAACTTGAACTGTTAACAGAAAAATCAAAGTTTAGAGCCAAAAAATACCTGGATACAGGTTTACACCACTGATGAGGCCAGTGCAGCTCTGAAATAATTAGAACAATGTCTGAGACGGCTAAAAACGCCCTGTAATGTAGCACTATTTATTTTTATTGACATGAGTCCCAACACAAAGCATACCTGAAGAAGAATATAGGATGGCTGTTCTATCCTCAGCAGTGTGTACAGCAACTGCACCGACTGCACGAGGACCTTCAGGACATACTGCAAAAGCTTTGGACCCACTGCAAAGTGACAGAAAAGCAGGGAAGAACATTAGAGCTCTCCCCACAGAAAGGTGAACATCAGAACAGAACCAGCCAGCTCTGCAGAGACAGGGTCAAAACAACGTGAAAATGGAAACCTGTGTAATAACTTCACCAACAACCTGGGGAAGTGATTGAGTGCACCCTCAGAAGTTTGGAGATGGCACCAAGCTGGTTGAGAGTGTCAATGTGCTTGAGGGTAGGAAGGCTCTGCAGAGGGATCTGGACAGGCTGGATCACTCCAAGGCAGACCTTGAGGGGCTGGAGCGTGTCCAGGGCAGGGAACGGAGCTGGGGAAGGGGCTGGAGCCCCAGGAGCGGCTGAGGGAGCTGGGAAAGGGGCTCAGCCTGGAGAAAAGGAGGCTCAGGGGGGACCTTGTGGCTCTGCACAACTCCCTGACAGGAGGGGGCAGCCGGGGGGGGGGTCGGGCTCTGCTCCCAGGGAACAGGGACAGGATGAGAGGGAACAGCCTCAAGTTGTTCCAAGAGAGGTTTCGGTTGGATATTGGGAGAATTCCTTCATGGGAAGGGTGGTCAGGCACTGGCACAGCTGCCCAGGGCAGTGGTGGGGTCACCATCCCTGGAGGGATTTAAAAGTGGATGTGGCACTTGGGGACATGTGTCAGTGTTGGCCTTGGCAGTGCTGGGGGAATGGCTGAACTCGATGTTCTTAGAGAGCTTTTCCAATCTTTATGATTCTGTGATTCTATTCTATGATCACTATAAAGGTACATAAACATCTCATGATCCCTACAAATTCTCATTCTGTATTTTGCACAGAAAGAAATCCTACAATCATGGAATGGTTTGGGCTGGAAGGGACCTTAAGGCTCATCTCATTTCACCCCCTGCCATGGGCAGGGACACCTTCCACTGTCCCAGGTTGCTCCAAGCTCCATCCAGCCTGGCCTTGGCCACTGCCAGGGATGGGGCGGCCACAGCTTCTCTGGGCAGCAGGGGTAAACACAAGATGGGGGAGGAAGAGGTAGAATGAGAAAGAATTTCCACATTTCACTTCGCATGTGAACAGCACCAATGTACCGGCAGCTGTTTAATCCCAGCGGCTCCTGTTTAACAGAGAAGGGGAGACAAGAGCGTGGAGCTCTGCGTGTGGCGGGGCTGGAGCCGCTCACGCTGCGGGCTGTTTATCGCCCCACGCACCCCAGGCTGCCCCTTCCCTTCCTTCCCTCCGCTCCCCGGCCCGGCCCGGCCCGGCCCGGCCCGCACGCACCTCGCAGCCCGCGCAGCTCCGCCACGGGCACGAGCCGGATGTTCTCGCTGCGCAGCACGTCCCGGTGCGGCCGGTTCTCTGCGGGGGGAGAGCCCGGTCAGCGG
>VZTA01019894.1:0-16193 GCA_013398855.1 Mohoua ochrocephala
AAAAAAAAGAAACCCAGATGGATCCTGGTGAAATCCTGGCCTTACTGAAGTCCAGGGGAGTTTTTCTGCCGGCTCTGGATTCCTCACCTGGTGGTGGTTGGCTGCCAGGAGAGCGTCAGGGGTGGAGATGAACACAATTTCCGTGCTCTAAGAGGCAGACAGAAAAGCTCTCTAGGACACCAAAGTTATTTCACCTCTTCGTTTTCAGTGCCTTTACCCTAAAATAGGTGGTTTCTTATCTTAATTCATCCCTGGGGCTGCGTCATTCATTTGCAAAGGCTGAAATGGAGCCTCCCTGCATTGCTGCCACCAGAACCCCCCCTCCCCTCAGTAAATGTGCCCAGCACTTCGTGACAGGCTTTTGACATTAGAAAAGATCAAGAACGACTTTGCAGGAAGGAATTGTCAGGGTAAAATGGACATCTTTCCTCTGTGAATTTTAAACATTTTGCACATCTCTGCCAGGCACAAAGGGCTCTGTGATTCCCATGACAACTGTGCCAAATGCAGCTGTGGGCATCAGTTAATTACAGGGATTCAGCCTTCCAAGCCCACATCAATTCCTTCGAGTGCTCCTGGGCACACACGTTCAAAAAGGAGCTTTCATGTGACCTTAAGGATTTGCCCTTTAAGGTATGCTTCCATTTTTAAGCCAGGAATTTGGAATTCATTAAGGCCAATTAAAACTGGATGCTGGGCGCTTAATTCTCCACGCACTGCGCTGCACATTTATCCCTGCAGGTTGAAAAGTTTGGGGGTTGTTTTATTTCTTTTTTTTGGTTTTGTTTTGATGAAACAGAAAGCCGAGATAAAGGGAAACGTCCTTAAATGATTTGTTCTCATGGGTCAGGGCAATAGCAGCACTGCAGGAGAAAAATGTCCCTCTCAGAGCTATATTTCCTATGGATATTACAGCAACAAGACAAAAGGCAGCTGAGCTCCCTCATCCCAGCATCCAGGCCGGGAAAAAGTGGATACATCTCATGGCAGAAACCCCTGCTTGTCCTCAAGTATCTGCTATAAATAATCACACCAGAAGTCAAATGTGTTTTCATTTGAGAAGTCACCTCTCTCCTTGTCAGCTTCACTTACAGCAAAGTCACGTTGTCAATCTCTGAGAGTTCTCCTTGAGAACACACCAGCAAAGCCAAATATTTTCCCTTCCAACAGCACATCCACTGAAATGGGAGAGACTAAACTAAATAAAAAGCAATTACCTTTTTTTCTTTCTTTTTTTTTTCTTTTTTTTTGCCCCATAGCTCTGCGTGCTAATTGTTAACAGTGACCCACTCCTGCAAAGGACTGGGAAAAATGAAATGGATTTCAACCAACGCTACTAATTCCTCGATGCAGATCTTATTTATCACAAAAATTAAATCTATCTGCAAGGCATGGAAATTATTAACACACAAAAAAAAAAAAAAAANAAAAAAAAAAAGAAGGCCAAATGCACTGCAGACGTGGGGCTACTTGGAGCGAAGGGAAAGACTGACATAAATCTATTCTGTAATCTCGTGGCTGTTTCCTACTAAAGGAAGGACCAGAATGCAATGTGCTAAATTACTGGGACAGAGGGATATGTTGCTTAAGGTTTTTTTTTGGTTTTTTTTTTTTTTTGAAAAAAAAAAAAGCAGTTGCACTGCTGGCACAACAGACCTAGCTCTGTCACAAGTAATTTATTACATCAGTATATCAACTTTATTAAAAAAAGAAAAAGACAACAAAGAAGTCTGTCTTTGCGCCGAGCTCAGCTCAGACTGGTTTGGAAACATAAACAGCTTCAGAGTTTAATTAGAAACTGTTTACATCTGAAAGATAATTTCATTTTCCTCAAATTGTAACAGAGGTAATTCCAGATAGTTCTGCTGACTCCAGAGTTTAATGTCTCTAAGCTGCCAGACTGAAAAATACAAAGTGAGGTCTGAACAGCTGAAAACCGACTGAGAGGGGTCAGGAAATTCTGTGCTAACTACTAATGGTTTGATTATCTAACATTTAACAGCTCTGCAGCTACAAGATGCTGCGAGATGTCTGCGAGAAAAAAAAAGAGAACCACTCAGTAAACTAAAGTGTCCTTTCCCACACTCTATTTCTCATTTCTTTCCCATTTCACCCTGACCTTTTGACTTTTTTTTTGAATTATTTTTTCTTTTTTTAATCTGGAGAGGTGCTGGAAAAAGTGTTTTTCCCTTCAAGTGGATGCTGTTTTCATGGCATACCTGGCTGTCTCTTGGAGCAGTGCACTGGAAATCTCTGGAGAGTCTACATTTTCACATCTGGGGACTCCAGTTCAGCCTTTGAATGACCAAAACGAGAGTGACCTTACATTCTGCTTCCTTGAGATCATTTTTCAAAAACCAGAAAAAGTGATTGAAACGAATGCTTTATACAACAAATGACACAAGTGATCAGTACTTTCCCAACTTGTCCTTAAGAGATTTTCACAATGTTTTATTTATTTAACTACATGTTTATAAAGTAGTTAAATAAATATTATTTTTTTTTCCCGTGGCGGTTCAAAACCCAAACAAAAGCAGATGACAAAACAAGAAGGCTCCTCAGAAAACCCTTGGAGAGCCAAACCCACTGAGCCCAGCAGCTCTCCAGGAGCCCTCAGCCACCCGTCCGAGATGCAAATATTCACTCACGCGGTGTAAAATCAGCGATGCTGCCACTGGCCTGCTTTTGATGTGCAGCCCTAAACCTCATTAATGCTAATGAGGGATCCACGAGGGAAGCTCAGACCTTCAGCACCATCAAAGGACCCCAGCTGTGGAACACTTTAATGATGGGGTGCTGCTTCCCCAGACACTGCCCCGGGGGTGGGGAGGAGTGAAGGAGCTGCCGAATCCCCTCAGCCTGACCCGATCCTGCTGTTCATCTGCCCCAGTTCCATCAGGATAACTGCACCCCTGGACAGCCAGCCAGATCTCTAAGGAATCCTCATTAATACACATCCTTCTTCCTTCTGAAGCCTCACTTTTCATTTGGACGGCTCTCATCATCTGGATTCTCACACAGCCCCACGAAACGCTGCTCCAGTTCACCAGAGGTGGAAGGAAACTGCAGCACAGGAGCAAACCAGGTTTGGTTTTGCATCCACAGGCCAACTTCTCTGCCCAAACCCATCTTTCCACCAGCAATATCAGATGGTTTTGGATAGAGACCCTGTACACAGAAACACCTCACACAGCTGTGACCTAACGCTCAATCAAGGAATATTCACCAATCCAGGTTGTGACACCTCAGTGGCTCTGGGGAACATTTCCAGATGCATCCTTGGGCCCCAGAGGTTTGGGGAAGAGGGAGGGTTCTGATGCTGGACTCCTGCAGTAACAGCTGCATGTGAATGCCAAAGCTGCTGCCAACCCTGCCCTTGCACTGAGCACAAACCCCAGAGAAACCTTCAAAGTCCGAGCACTGCAGAGACTGAATCGGAGCATTTACACCAGGAAAACCAGCAAGACCTTCCAGAGTATGGAACAAGCACGAAATGGGAATGAGGGCGGGAAGAGAAAGCAAATAAATCGGTATTTTAGATGTCTCTGAGAATGTATTTGCTACCACAGAGGTTGTCAATAGAGGGGAGCCAATAAAACCAGCTTTTCCTTGCCAGCAGAAATGGGTGTTTATTTATAAATAAACACAAAATAAAGCGTGATGCACCTCTCCTCGGCCACTGAAGCCAACACACAAAAGCAAAGCATCGAATGAACTCCTCCTCACTTGCAGCACAGCTGCCTTTCAGGAGTATCTTGGGAATTGGCCTGTGAAGAGCAAATGTTTCCCAAACTCACCCTGGGATGCCTCGACCACTTCTACAATGGATCCACGGACCAGCTCATCCTCACTGAGGCAAACAGGAATGTTCACATCTGCTGTGTCTCCCGTGCAACCCCTGGTCCTGCTTGGTGTCACTCTGAGCTCCTCACAGACGTCTGGTACTGCTGCTCAGGAAAAAACCCACTCTGTTTCCTCTTAAATATTTCATTTCACCTTAATTACTACTGATGTACTCAGTGTTCAGTGCAGAATATCTAATTGCTCCTGGAGGGGATTAAAACCCAGTAAGTACTGAGGCTCTTTTTCAGTGGTACCTGGAAGAAGCCCACCTGAGGGTCCTTCCCATGGTTAATTTTCCCCCATTTCTCCTCAGCAGTGCTTAATTCGAGTCAATTAGTTTAATTCGGGACTGTCACCCAGCTGAGTCGTAACAGATCACCTTTGCTCTCACTCTCTTTCACAAATAGGCAGCTCCCCATTGGCTACCTGCTTTAATTCCATCATAAAGGTTTTAATTTTACTTAAAAATCTACTGATAACGGTGTGGGCTTTTTTTGGATTGGTTAGAAAAATGTCTTCTCCAAATTACAACAGTAAATGAACCCGTAGTTTTCTACGTATGCTTTCCACTCTGTGCTCTTTCTGTGTTCCTCACTGGTCTCCTCCCCCAGATCCTGCCTCCAAAAACTCAATAATTAAAGTGAATCTGTGTACTGAAAGGCAATTACTCAAAATTAGCTGTTCTTTTTTTTCCCGTGAGGCGCCGCTCCATAAAAATCCTCTAAAATAACAATCTGTAGCTGAGAGGTTAAATTGATCTCATCCCCCCTTTTTTTTTCACTCATGATCATCACCACACAAAACAGGAGTTTCCACCAGCAGTGCCACAGCCCAAGCCCCACTTCCCGGTAACACTTGCAGTCATATTTATCTGAGTAAATTCAATTTAAAATCTGACTGAGTGAGAGGCACGGAGTGACTTTAAATTCCAGCTGTGAAAATTGGAAATGAGGAACACAAGATCCAAGATAAGAACAGGGAGGGGGAAAAGGCAAGCAGAGAGGTTCAATCATTCTTGGCTTTTGAAAAGGAACATCACACAGAAGGAACACGACAAAGGGGAGTTGTTGTGTGGGGAGGTGTCCTAAAGAAGCTGCTTCCTCGTTCCTCTGCCTGGCTAAACCTTCCTGTGTGTCATCCAGGGATGCAGATCAGAATATGCCTTGGAACTCCTGGAAAAGAGGAAATCCAGGTCTGTTAGGGGCCTATATTATAAGTTTCCCAAGAGATGTTCTTTCATTCTGGAGGTTGTTAAGCAAATATCGATGGCCATGCTCTCTCACATGTCAGATTTTCCACTTCTTGAATATCTGCCACTTGTTTCATGTCTTGAAACAATAGTTCACACAGTATTTTTATTCTCCTGAGTATTGAAATTATTTTGCATTTATTTAATCTTTTCTCCATCATGGGCTTTGAGGAGAACCTTCCAGATCCATGTGGGGTGTTCCACCTCGTAATAAATGGATAGGGAAAGAAATGGGGTGTGGACCTGAGAAAAATGTCCCCATTCCCATATTCAGGTGCAAAGGGGACTGGAGGGGACACCACAAAGCAGCCCTTTCCCCGTTTTCCATCAGGGTATGTCTATGGGGAGGCAAAGAGAGATGGAACAAATGGCTCTGTCCCAGGAGCCATTCCTGTTCGCCCTGGCTGGGATGATCCAGCAACAAGAAATGATCCTGGGAAGAGAAAACCCTTCTGCCAGAGGCCAGCGAAAGAGGATTTTGTCATTGCAGGTATGGGCATCCCAAAGGGAAAAACACAACTGCAGGGTCAGTGTCTGAATGGGCTGGGTGAAGCTGCCTGTCCTTGGAGGGTTCCTGCTCTCATTAACCTCACCTAGCGAGAGAAAATGGAGAGACATCAAGGAGCTCTCCCTGTTAGAGTGAGAAGAGAAAGAAGAACAAATTTCCAGGGTATTCACTTCCCCGCAGGCAATTCCCTGTGTGGATCACCTGCACAGAAACTAAAAGAGCAGAGCACTCAAAGACAAGGTGAGTGGGCGAGGGGAAGCTCAACCCTTGGCTTTACAGGAGGGGAGAAGATTAACTACCAAAACTTTTCTTCCCTTAAGGCTGGCAAAAAAATCTCAAAACACATCTGAACTCAATATTTCAACTTCTTAGCGGGAGCTCGCCTGACCTCGACCCCTGTGAACATCCCTGTGCTCAATTTTGGTGAAGAAGGCTGTGTGAAAAGTGCATTTCCAAGATTATTAAATAAACAAGCGCTGCTAATTGGCAGCAATTTGCTCCACGGTGCTAAATTCTGCTCACATTTGCAAGGGTACAAATCCAGAGCAACGCCTTGGCCTGCACCAGGACTCTTTGGTATTTTTCTACCTGGCAGGAGGAACATTTCCACTCCTAAGAGTGGGCAATTTAGGGAGATATTTGGAAAACAAGTGGAATACTGAAGTGGCCTCACTGGCTCAGCCTGGTCCCTTAGTTTCCAGATAATGAGATCTCAGCAAAAAGATCCACAAATCTCTCTAATATTCCTTCTTTTTCGCTTGGAATGGTCTATGGACAAAACAATTAAAAGAACTAGAGGAATATCGTTCCAACAGATGTATAATAAAGAGGATAATGTGTATTAAGTATTCCTTACTGGTATGATTAGTATAAAAATTAAATATATTTAAATATTAATATTCCTTACTATCAAATATTAATTTTAGTACTAAATAGTCCTCATTTACAGTGTTTTTATAGGAACCGCCCCCGTTCCTACGGAAGGATTTATGTGATTTTCATAGCAGATACTTGAGTGTCTCAAAGTCCTGGATTGGCACAAATTTGTGGGGTTTCGTGCTTGATTTCGTGTTATAAAAAATGCATTTTGCCAAAGTAGTAGGTCTTTAGACATTTGTAGCTCACACACGACTGGTGCTCATCCTGCTGGTATCTTTAAAGAACAAAAACTATAGGAAGCTGATTAAAGGAGAGATCCAACAGAGTTTAAATTCCACCCTGATCCCTGGAGGTTTTTTCCCACCAAGACGTAATTTCCAAGACCTCTTCAAAGACTGAAACAGAAGAACTGAAAGAAATTACAATAATTGATGAAATCCCTTTTAAGTAATAAGCTTTAAAACATTCCCTTTTGTGCATGACCACACCAGTGATTCCAAAGTTAAACTCACAGAGGCCTTTCTGGTGTAACTGAGATATTTCCTGGTTTGTGTAGACATCAGATAAGGACTTCTCAGTACTTTTTACACTAACTTCAACTAGATTTTTTTGATTCCACTCATTAAATCTACCTTAAAGCAATTAGAAGAGCACAGTGAGTACACTGAGAGAAGGCTGTCTCTCTAAATGCTCGTGGGATGCTCTCAGTTTTGATTTTTTGGCTATTTCCAGAGAGTGTGTGAGATTAGGAGCATTCATTTGGCCTTCCCCTTAACAGACAAACACTTCCAGAGAGGAAAACTTTTCAGAGTTCCTTGAACAATGGTGCTCAAGGGAATATTGCTATTGGTGAGACACGTTGGGTAATTAAACATTCAAAGTGTTAATTTGAAATTGGTGAGATGCAGCTTGGCTCAAGGCATGAAGTGTTCCCCAGGAATATTTATCACAGATTGACAGCACGGTGTCGAGATAGAGCCTAAGGCTATAAACCCAAAGTTAAAGTTTCCATTTATAAATCAATAATCAGTGCAAACAAAACAGGCTGCTCGGGGCTGGGAAGGCCACAGCTCTTCCTCAGGCACAAGCTGAATGCAGAGTTTGGTGAAAATCCAAAGAGGGCATTACAAGGTGGAGCTGACTCCCCCTGCCCAAACCCGTGGGGGGCTGGAGGTGGGCACAGCCTCTAACCTGGAAGGTGCTGCAGAAACCCCCACGGGGGAGCTGAGCTGCTTGGGGTCATCCCCGAGGGATGAGGGATGGAACATCCAGTCCCTCCTGTCCTGAGGAACACTGAGTGGGCACAGCCTTGCTCTGACCTTGCCCTGAGCCAAACCAAGCCCAGTGTCTGGACTGGCATATCCAGCACCCAGGACAGGATCAGATACACCCAAAGGACTCCAGCGTGAAGGCAGAATGAGGAAGGAGCTATTTAATGTCCCTCTCACCAGATGAGTTTAGAAAGTGTCCAGAAATTTCTGTCCCGAGAGCATCCCTGTGTTTNTGACCTTGCCCTGAGCCAAACCAAGCCCAGTGTCTGGACTGGCATATCCAGCACCCAGGACAGGATCAGATACACCCAAAGGACTCCGGTGTGAAGGCAGAATGAGGAAGGAGCTACTTAATGTCCCTCTCACCAGATGAGTTTAGAAAGTGTCCAGAAATTTCTGTCCCGAGAGCATCCCTGTGTTTATTCCAAGGTGGATGCAGAACCATAACTCAGCTGAGCTGGCAGAAGCTGCAGTGAATCCCTCAGGAGCTCAGAGCCCAGCCCTGCCTGCCCACTGCTCACTAGACACCTCCTCACCTCACCTGAGAGCCCCCTCCCGCTTCACTCTGTGCTCACAGCGAGCACAGAGCCCTGACCTGGGCAGGATGCAGTTCCCTGGGGATAATTACCACCTCTTGCCTCAGAAGAGCCGAGTTATTTTTCTTTTCCAGACTGCAGAAGTCTCTCTCATTCTCCTCCACTCTCTCAACTCTCTTTTGTTTGTCTCTCGGCTTGCTGTGCTTGGCCTCTGGCCACAATCCCGATTTCTGCCCTGATGGAGGGTGACAGCTTTGCCTTTGAAGGAAATCCAAGGCTGCTGTTGGGCTGACCAGCAGGGAGCAACCCTGCCCAACGCTCCCTGGCCTCTCCCAGACTGCTCCCCTTCTTTCCCAGAAACTTGTAGTCTCGGAAAAGGCAGAGGGAGAGCTGATCACAATTCCCAGAAGAGGTTTTTAAGCAACAGATGAACTTTAAGCACACAGAGTGAACGCTGGAGCTGGAAGGGACATCAGAGAACATCCAGACCATCCTCTCGTCCTAAGGCACATCCAGCTGTACCTCCACTGCTGGCCTCACTGGTTCTTACTGGATTCCAGTCACAGGCAGTCTAATTCCTGCAGCTGGTCCAGTCTAACACATGACTTACCATCAGAGAGCTCTGGCAAATCTTACTTCACTGCAATCCTATCAGTCCTGGTTTGAACATGGGCATGGAGAACTCGTCCCTCACACCCTTCAGTTTCAACAGGAATTTAAAATACATCCCAGCGAGCAGTGACAGCTCACTCTGCCCAGGGTGCCTGGAATTTCAGTGTCTACAAAACTCTCCTGTCCTTTGGCACGGTGCCTTTGCCATCAGCAGAGCCACCCTTCAGTACTGACACAGAGAACCGGGGAACATCCTGAGCTGGAAGGGACCCATGAGGATCTTTGAGTCCAGCTCCTGGCCCGGCACTCACTGAAGTGACCACGGGTTCACCGGTTTTTATTTCCCACATTTCTCATCTCTTTTCTTGGAAGATCTCCCTCTGGACACAGAGCAGCCTTAATCCCACTGACCTTACAGATTTCATTTTCTCACATGCTAAAACTGCTCCGCACTTACAACAAAAGTTTGTGCAAAACTAAAAACCCTGTCTGCATGAGACAAAGGCTCTAAGAGTACCTTTCCTGCATTACTGGATTTCCTACACACTCATCTCAGTCTTGGCTCATTTCCTATTGTGACTGATGCTCAGCTGGCAAGATGAGAGAAGGTGAAATTCTGATTTAACACTTGCAACGTAGTTTGTTTGGCTGTGGATTGGTTTTTTTAAAATTAACCGGTTGCTTACAGCATTTTTGTCTCTCCCACTGGTAACCTGGAAACAGAAAGGTGCAACGGTACAAGTTGTGCTCTGATGACATTAAACCTTTTCAGCTCGAGAAGATTTAACAGGTGTTGAAAAATCTTTTGTTTTTTTTTAACCTTTCGGCGTTCCTGAGGCACAAAATGAAACCGCAGATGTCCCACGGTACCTGTGCCAGTCTCAGCCTTGCACTCACCCAGTGGAGGGGTTCATGATGCAGCCCCCTTTATCAGTGGATGCCTTGCAGTTGCAGCCCCTCTCCAGCGTGTCGTGATTCATTCCAAAGTTGTGCCCCAGCTCGTGGGCCAGCGTCACCGCTGCGCCCAGAGGGTTTTCTGAGTGATCCTTCAAAAAAAAGATCCACAGGAGAAGCAGTCAGTGCAGCATACAAACCCAATTCACGGCACACATTCCCCCTCCGAGGTGCCATTGCCTGTCCTTTGAAATGTTTTATAACTTTAGCGGCTGTAGCTGCTGTGTTGTTAAATAAACTCGATTTTAAATTTATTCACACACACCTAGTGCAGAGTGGGAATTTCGGGACAGCCTGTCTGGCCACCCAGTTTCCTCATTAGACATTTGAAACCAATGAGCAGCTTTGAGCATCTCTTTATTGGGGCTTAAAATTCTGCTGCTCGATAAATCCCCCAAACTCTCAAGTGCCAGCAGTGGCAGAGAGAGGTCACCAGCTGTGGAGTGTTGGAAAGGGCAGTAATTGATGGGTGAGGATGAATGTGATGAGGGAGAAGTGAGAAGATCCTCCTTTGTCAGGAGGCAAATTAAAAATGCAGCAAGAGATTTCATTTGGTCTGTTTAATTTCCTCCAGACTGTTTCTTTAATATCAGAATGTCCAAGATTTCACAAACCTTGTAAGAAAAACCAAGAACCTTTGAAAAACTCCTTTTTAAAACGAAAGGCCAAAGCAAGCCAAGATATTCCACGGCCTCTTATTAACCTATGAATACTCTAAATGTTGGAAGTGTCAGGTTGAAATTTTAACAGTAATCCTTATTTAAATGCCGATTTTTGGGACAATCATTTCTGAGAAATGCACTGCATGATCTGATTACAGGCTGCTGATCAGAATGATGTCTTGCCTTAACCACAAGTAAGAGACCTTTCCACATCGAACATTTTCCTTGAGGGGGGGAAAAAAAAAAAATCCACTACACTTGTAAGAAAGCTTTCCCTGAAGGCATAAACATGTAATATAAATGCATGATCCACTATTTATCAGTCAGTAAATGGAATTACTGTGTACAGCTGCCTGCTCCAGAAGCGTGCATGAATATATTCACTTTAAATAACTCCTCCAGCCTCATCTAAGCCAAACTCCGGACTAAAAAGAAGCGAAAGGTAAAACTGTCTAAAACATTACCTGCGTACTAATGGAGGCCTTAATACATGACTTGGGGTGGATTTAAGAGTTTCTTCTTTCATCTGTCTGGGCTAATAGTTGTAGCAAATCATTCCTCAAACAGCAAACAAAATCAAGAAGAGAATACGGCCATTCTGAACGCACCAAACTGCTCCTTCTGCAATCGGAATAAACTCGCATTCAAAAGAATTTTATCTTTTAACAAAGTGTCTCTTTTAAATTTTTTTTTTCCTAAAATTTTTAAATCTTAATATAAAAATCTTGTGACAACCAGTTTGTGTGAGGTCTGTCCTGCACGACACCTACACAGTGAGATGTCTTATCTAGACGGGGGTCAGATACAGATGGAGTTATCTCTGTGCACACAGTAATTGATGGGATAGTCAGAGAATTCAGTGTCATTGAACCTGATGTCATAAAAAGAGCACGGCCTCTCACTCAAATGGAGAACAATGCAGGGCTGGAGATTAAGAATCACTGAAATAATTCCATATAATTTAGCACATTGGATGGTGCCTTGAAATTGGGGCTGTCTGGTCAAGACAGAAACTCCTCACTGAGCTCCCCAGACGCACAGCAAGCTGAGCTCAGACTTTATTTTTCCAGTCTCTCCCCTACTTACTGAGCAGTGATTATATTTCTCTGAATACTCTGAAGCTGTCAACTAAAACGAAAAACAAGGATTCGCACAGTCCACTCCAGAAGCAGAGCAATAAATGATGTGAAATGTAATTTGGGACTCGAACAGGCAAACAATTATTCCAGCCCATGCGGTTCTCATTACTTGCTCAGATCCACTTGGAATGCAATTTTATCAGCTTCTAGAGAGGGTTTTTAAAAGAAGGAATGTGATGCCTCAGCAAAAGAGGTTATTTGAAGACAGCATAAATGAAGATTATCAAAACAAACAGTGACATGTTCCATTTGATCCTGAGACCGTTTCAGTATCACAAAGACTAAAGAAACGAGCAGCAATGTGACTTTGATTTATTCCACCAGGGTCTTTCAAAGTTAACTTGAGCAGTAAAAGTCATTACCAAACACATTTCACAAGCACTGAATAAGCAGCCATCTACTGTTAAGGCATTATAAGCTGTGGCACAAAACATGCAGCTGCTTTCAGCTGAATCCTGCTTCGTTCCACTGGGATTTAAATCAAATCCTAATAATTAAATACTGTCACCTACAGCTCCAACAGGCAAATTCCCTGCTCCTGGTGCTTTCAGTGCGTGCTCACTCAGTTCATAGAGTCACAGAATCCCAGAATGGTTTGGGTTGGAGGGGACCTCGAAAATCATCCGGTCCCACCCCACCTCCCACTGTCCCAGGCTGCTCCAAGCCCCGTCCAGCCTGGCCTTGGACACTGCCAGGGATCCAGGGGCAGCCACAGCCTCTCTGGGCACCCTGTGCCAGGGCCTGCCCACCCTCCCAGGGAACAATTTCTTCCTCATATCTAATCTAAATCTCTCCTCTATTAGTTTAAAACCTTTCTCCCTTGCCCTATCACTGTCTGCCCATATAAAAAGTCACTTTCCTCTTCTCTCGGAAATATTTTACTTTTAAATCCATGAATTCAGTGGGCAACCTTTGCAAACAGAAGAATGAAGACCGAATCATGTCAAAAGACTTGCTTTAATGTCAACTTCTCTTTGGTTTTTCTATGACACTACAGAAATTTCACAGGAAAATGAAATGATAAAGGTCTTGTTAAAGCTTCTCTCACTCACATGGCTGCTCTCCCCGCTTTGAGTTTCTCTGAAAATTAATGGGAGACAGGGTGTCACCTACTGAGAGAACTCAGCCCCATGGAAAAGAGACAGGCAGGCTCCCAGGGAGGCATGACAGAGGAATTTAGATCATAAAGCAGAGCTGACTAACTGCAAAAAGAACCAGGAAAATCACATCAGACAAGAGTCACTCCGGGTTTTGTATTCAAATGTCATTTCTTACGCAGTCTCTCATTGTCTTTTCTTCCAGAACAGGTGTCAGACTGCAGGAGCTTTTGCTGTTGAGTGTTGGGGGTGGGATGGGTGAGAATTTGGCTGAATTACGAGGTTGGCCAAACGTTCATTTGCCCGGTGCTGAGACACCTGAGCCCGCCACCTTCCCAGGCTAAGAGTGATTCATTCTTTCACAGAATCACAGAACCTTTTAGGTTGGAAAAGAGTTTTAAGATCATGGAGTCCAACCATTCCCCCAGCACTGCCAAGGCCACCACTGTCCCCAAGTGCCACATCCACACGGCTTTGAAATCCCTCCAGGGATGGGGACTCCACCCCTGCCCTGGGCAGCTGTGCCAGGGCACGGGTACCAATATATATAAACATGTTTTATCTACACCTGAATCAGCCTTTGTTAACTCAGGGGACGGTTGGACAGCTGCACTTTTGGGTTTTGGGGTGAGTGTTTGCTTCATTTGGATTTGGCTCCTTTTTGAGGATTCGCTTAAAGAGCTGGAGAACATTTCTGGTTACTCTGTGCAGGTTTCAAGTTAATTTGCACCTCAAAAGCTTAAATTCACGGAGTGTCTGGGTGACATTGTGCTCCCCTTCATGACAGAAGCTGCAGCCTGGGCCAGAATTCATCCACAGACCCTGGGTTTCTCCTGGACGTATAAATCAGTCCCCTCTCAACGAGAACACTCTAAAGAAATGCTGATTCTTGTTTTCTTGTTACTGGAATGAACTATTTGTAATTATTTCTCTTTAAAATGACAGTTTCCAGAGTGAAGAGAACCAACTTGGCAGTAAATTGCACTGTGGAGTGGTTTAAATCTTCTGCTAAAAATTAAAAGGACAAAAAAGTCATCATTAGGGGCACCTCTGACTGCAGATAAAGCCACAGCAGCGACAGCAGGGCTGAGTCAAATGGGGCTGTCTGCCTCATCCATGCCTTTACCACGACTTGGGAATGCACTGGGAGACTCCTACAGCTCTTCCAGGCTCTTTTCCTCCTTTTCCTTTTGTACCTCTCCCCCGGGGTACCCAGAGAATAATTGTTACAGACAGCAGTTACAGACTCAGCTTCTCAAGCTACCAAGAGCCTGAAACTTTGTCTTTCTACAACTTCTCCCAAATTATGCGATTTGATCATTCTGTTTTAAAGCTTCTTCCTTCTGTCTTAGCACAATGTAAAATTAAAATAAAATAAGAAAAAAAAAATCAGAAAGGAAATACTTCAGAACTCCTTCAAGAAATTGGACAAGATGTTTACTTGTGTGTTCAGCATGTCTCGCATCTAACAGCAACAGTGATACCCTGGGAGAGACTCAGGTGGAATAAATGCTGCCATTGTTTGTTCTCGCTGTCTGGCAATGCAATAAAACCACTGCTGCAAAGATGGAAAATAAGGCCCAGCACAGGAAACTCTATAAATACAGAATAAAATCAATATAATAAAAGATTCAGGGTAGAGTGCTGCTGCCTGTAACACAAGTATACCCGAGTGTATAACAAACACATCTTCTGGTTCTCTTCCTTCGCAGCACCTCAGCACCTGGCTCAATAACAATTAGAGGCACAAACTTCTTGCAAAGAGGCCCCGCTATATTTTAATGCAATATTTTGGGGGTTTTTTCACTATGGAAACGATCATTTACAAGCAATCCGAACAGGGATATAAACAACAGAGAGATGGAAAATGGGACAAACGGGGCCGACTTTGTGGTCCAGGATGCAGGAGTGCAGAACCTGATCTGGTGTCACACCAGTTGGGCCAGTTCCCAGTGCTGTGCTTCCCCCACTTACCATGACGACCCCTCCAGACTGCTCCGCCGTGCACATGCTCATGATGGGAGCCATGCCAATGGTCGTCCCCTGGAAGTACACCCCGCTGCAGGAGGGGGGAGAGGAGACACACAGTCACCAGTCAACGCCAAGAGACCTCCCTGTTGTTCTCAGTTTTGTGTCTCTGCCAATCTCAAACAAAGACCCCGTTTCAGCTCCTCACATTTGCGGGGTCTAAAGCAATGGAAAGCCCAGATGGGCTGTGCTGACTCAGCTGAACTGAACCACAGTGTCCCAGCTCTGGGAACATCCATTGGATCTCTCCCATTGGATCTCTCCCATTGGATCACCCTTTGTTTTTACTGCTGCAACAGGGCCCTTCTTCTCTTTCTTTGTTTCTGCTGACTGAAGTTGGGAACAGAAGTAACAAGCATAAAAATAATGTCTCTCACTCAAAGAAGGGTTATTGTAATGCAGGGGGAAGTTTATGTGCTACTTGTGATGATCCGCAGCCTGGAATGTAATAATTTCAAACAAAGTGTTATTACACACAGAGAGCAATCAAATATCTCATGAGGGACAGTTTGGAAAGGCTCCATTTATTCCTACTCAGGTAATGTAAGAACTAAATAACTCCTTTTAATTACTGAGACATCAGGTGTGTTTATCTGCTTTGTATAAAGAATAGTCAATTGATCAAAATAACACCTGATTCAAGAAAGAGGTGTTCCCCCTTGCCTTGTTTTTTTTAAGAGTGCTTTTACTCTCACAGAATCACAGACTGGTTTGGGTTGATGGGGATCTTTACTCAATCGCTTCGATCCAAGAATAAGCAGCAGGGTGAAATATGTTTGTGGTTTAATTTTTAAATCACGAATGCCAATGAATTGTCTCATTTAGACAGCGTTTAAAAGCACACCGAGGTCTTTTCATCAAGAAATAGGCTTCACATTAGGGTCAGAGCAGGACTGCCTTTTCCAGTGACAATGGGGACTGAGACCAGTTTAAACTGGTTGTAAATTCATACCCTGAGTAGGCAGCAGTTTATTACAACCTACTGCTCTGCACGGGCTGCACTCAGGACAGGCTTCGAGTACCAGGGCTGGGGAAGGAACTCGTCTGGAGCATCTGCTGAATGGCCCTCCAGAGTGTTTTTGTGTTTGATGTTTGCAGAGGGGAAAGACAAACCCTCAGGAGCACAGATGTTCCCCCTGACAGCCCAGAAGCTGGGGAAGGACTCAGAACAGCTATGCTGAAATCACCCAAATCCCCAAAATCCCGGCAGGTATCAAATCCAGAGTGGAGTCTACCTTATCAGCTGTGCATTGTCGTGGGCTTTACGAGGTAGGAGTTTGAGCTTTCTCCAGTCCAGAAACTCGTGCAGGCTGGTGAAAGGGTCTTGGGAGATAGAGCACTTATCCATGTCGTTCCACACTTCCACTCCGACCAGGGCCACTCGGATATTTAGCGGCCTGTAGAACTAAGGAGAA
>VZTA01019909.1:3518-36692 GCA_013398855.1 Mohoua ochrocephala
TGACTCATGGAAGAATCTATTTGGAGAGAAGAGGTTCAGGTAGGAAGGGAAAAAATCCTTCAAAAATCACTTTCTCAACTACTTGCCCCCATCTTGGCTTTTTCAACAGATTTTTCTCTCTTTCTGCTCAATGAAGCAGTAGAAGATGAGGAAGTATATTCATATTGGTTATTAGCGTGTGTTTAACAACTGCTAGCACTCACGAAAGGATTTCAGGCCCAATCCCGTGACTTTTACAATTACATCATCTAGATATATTCCTGTTACGAATGTTTTCAGCAAGATGCTTCATACAGGATAAATCCTTATATGAGAAAATGGTAGCAGATTTTAGTGTAATTGGCTGAACTTTTATTTTTCATCCCACTAAAAATCATGATAAGGTCATAAGAATTTCCTTAGGTATATATTTTTTTATTTATATTATTAAGTTTTATCAGTTTCCTGAATTTTGTGTCTAATGTCAAGTATTACATAAAGCAACATAATTATGTTGCTTCTTTTCCTTATAAATAAAAGTGCCAAAAGGGCAAAGTTGCTTTTTTTCCTCAAATGCTAAGAGCTCCTGGTAATGAATTCTTTGCTGTGAGCGTACTTAATTATTAAAAATAAAACGAAAAATCTTTCCACAAAACAAATGACAACAGCAAAAACAACAAAACTTTGCCGTGAAAAGTGATGTTTTTCAGATGTCTCAGGTAGCCTATTGGAACTGTATATTCACACAATAGGCACGTGGTATTCCCAGCAGCATGCATTGTACCCACACTGTGATTTCTATACTTCCATGCTCCACAGTCAGTTGTTTTTCTTCTCCTTTGGAGACCAGATAAAGAGTGACATGCTCTGCTCTGGGTCTCTTTACTGCTCATCCCATGCCTTGGCAAAAATCCTTCAGTGTTTCTTAAATTTTCCTTTTGACATGAAACACCAGTTATGTCAGTTACTGGTGAGGTGCATCCCACACTCTTTTTCAGTGAAGGCTACAGCAGGAGAAGAAAGCAATAGCTGCAGTGGAGACTGTGAGCATGGCCTGCCGTTCACATCCTCCTTGGCACAGCACCAAATTGCAATCCTTCACTACTAGTGAAATTAGGACTACCAGGGCAACAGAACAAACCAAGGGCAACGTCGGGGGAAAGACCAGTCTTCATCTTTTGCATGGTGAGGAAGTCTTTGTTTCTTAGACGAGGTTCAGTAACAGATCCTTTCAGTAACAGTCATGATCCTTTCAACTTTTCTGCAAATGCAGAAAATGCAAATTTCTCTGCTATTTGGGTTTTGTACTGACAAGTTCTGAAAAGACCGGAAAGTCAAACTCAGAATAATTTATTGTAAAGCCTGTGTTATGAGTTTAATTTTATAAAGCAAAAATAGTGATCTCAAAATGCTGGGAGCATTTTTGATGAAAGAGCTTTTTACTTCTGCACTTTTAACCAGACTTTTAAAAATTTCTGCTCAGATTTATTACTGCGTGTGCTAGTGTCTTTCTCCATTTATGATTGGTTTGACAGCCATTTCTCACTTGCATTCGGCTTGATACTTTCTACTTTGGCAAAATTTTAGCAATTTATTTGCACTAATATTAGCAGAATAGCACCTGCCTTGTGCTTGTCTCAGTCAAGAAGGTTCCGGCTTTATATTCCAGGACTTTTGTAAGGGACAACTTTTTGTGCTGTTTGCTTGAAACTCTAGCAAGGATAATACTGGAGGAAAATGATTCTTTTACAGCTTTATATTAGGAAACAATGGCCTCTGTGAAAGGAATAAAGTTGGTCAGTAGGAAAATAACTTCCACCTAGTGGCTTTCCAGAAAACTGCCATAGTAGTGAATATCTTGAGAAATTCAAATTTATGTTTTTACATAATTTGGAGGTAATTCTGTCACCACAACCCACATTCAGTTTTCAGTGAACTCAAATACACAACCTACACACATATAGTGCTTAATATGTAGTTCATGGTAATTTTAGTATCACCGTGCTTTTGGATTTATCATATCATCAACATCATTCTGAAAAACTTTAGACTCAAACTTCTTATGATTGCTCATGGCAGACTGATTTTATTCCAGCTTTTCTATTTCATGTTGATAACATATTTAAACACCAACTATACTAATATCCCCATACCCACTTCAGAAAAAGCTCTCTGTATTATCTTTGTACTTAAACTACCAGCTCATCAAAATTGTATACACAACCATTTGGGTAGTGTGGCTTAGTGGAATATAAATGACTCATAAATCTGGTAAGATATGAATCCACTGTTTAATTTAAAAAGGAATTATTCAAGAGTTTAGTATTATACACCTACCAGAGCTGAATAAAGAAAAACTCCTAGAAATGAAAACTCAATACATTATTTCGCATGCCATTGAAACAATAACTATTCTGAATCAGTGATTTTAATATTAATTTGCATGAGCTGAAAATCTGCCACTAGGCTACTCTGAACATTTTCTTTTCTCTGTAATGCAAGTAGTAAGAAATTATCCGGGCAGACAGAGGTAAGCTTCTGTGCTGTGCAATTAGTGTCATATAAAATTCATGTTGATTATCAAGGATATATGTATTGGTTGAAAAAGGACATGGATAAATGGCATTGCCTGATAATTAATTTTGATTCAATTCAATAAATCTCTATCTTTGGGCTAAATTCCAAAACATAATCCAAACTTGTGATTTTGTAATGGTAATTTTTTTTCCAAACAAAATAAGCAGTAGAAATAGTATAGCAAATGTATTTTTTTAAATCTAGGAAGCAAATAGAGAAGCTCATAATAAGATGCAGCGAAATTAATTTTATAATTCTTAAATGTCTAAGATAAGATAAATGCAAAAACTAAACAAGCAGATAAAAATCATAACAATTACAATGAATTTCAGATTTTTTCCCTTTCCAGTAATCTAAACACTAATGTATTTAGTAATATAAACAAGGGAAGTAACCATTTTCCTGCTGCTGTCTTGTCCTTTATATAGTCACGTATGTTTTATATAGTCATATATTTTTTTTTCAATATTATTAGAAGGTGACCGTGCCATATTCTTTGAATACCATGGGAAATAATGCAAGATGCAGAAAAATGAGATTGTCCTTTTTAAGTTAACAACAATCCTCAAAACTATCAACACACATATTTAACTAATTTACCATAGTTTTCCTGTCAAGCAAATGCAGAAATATTAATCTCTTAATGTTATCATAATATGGGCACTTGTATTTGCAACATTATCTTAAGCTAGCTGGCCACCCTGTACGTATCTATTTTAAAGTCTGATTACATACATTGCACCTGGGGTTTTGCCAAGAGAAAAAAAGGAGGAGCAGAGTCAGAGCAGTCGAATGTGGTTAAAATGTTTCAACTACCATTTTAAAAATCCTATTGTATTTTGTGCTCACAATGCTTATCCTAGATAGAGGAAGATAAGTTTGTATTTAACTTTGTGTGAAATGGGTAAAAAATGAGTTCAGAATCAACCAGCTCTGTGGAAACTTTGGCTGACAAATCTAATTTGTTGCTTGGGAGTCAGGGGGGTGGAAATATTTTAAACAAGTTAATGAGGATAAACAAACATTTTTTGAATCAGATAATTACTATATGGCAATTTTCATTACTATGGGACTAATCAATGGAGTTTTTAGTAATTTTTTCTTGCATCATCTCTCATGATGTGTAATATTTAAGCCATTACCTGTCAAGCTGTGCACTATGCAGACTGAGTCAAACCCGTTACATGAAGTATAGCAGTATGATGTGATGAGAATGAGGCTTTAAGTGTATGCTGGAAAATCCACAAAGCCAGGCACCTTCCTGAACTCTGACTGCGGCTTCTTTGAACCTGAATGCCCTCTAAATGTAGTAGGAATTCTTCTTACTTTGAAGGGTGGTGAGATCCTATTACTCTCTTTCAAGCCAGCAAGAAAGAGGAAGTTATCCCAGTAGAGCCAGGAGTGATGGGAGAGGAGATGCAGGCCTCTAAACCAGTGCCACCCTGTCATCTCCTTCTCGCCTAACCTGGGCGTACACCTATGCAACAGTATTTTCAAAATCTTCCATTTTCATTCTGATGTTGTGTAATGAGATGTCAGGAACAGTTTGAGGACTGCAGTGCATCCATTTCTATCTGTCTTAAGTTTTCATTACAGCTCAGAAGTAGAATGTCAGTACTTGCTTATTTACTATAATGGGTATATATTTATTCAGGCTAGTGAATTGCAATTAATCTTGTTTATGGAAGGAAAAATTAAACAATTAAGCAATCAAACATACTGTACAAATTAATCAGAAAAGATTACAAGAAAAAAAATAAATAAAAGGCATATGACTCCTTGACTTTGTTCCAAAGATTTTAAATTCTATTTTGGAATAAGGAAAATCCAAACAACCAGAACACATGAAAGTTCTCAGACCAATAATTTTATAATTGTGGGAGATTTTCCACATCATAAAATGGAATTAAATCTCTTTTATTTATAAGCAGTTCTCAGTATTGTGAACTGATAGATTTCATATCACAATTCTGGAGGACTTCAGTGAAAATAAAACCTGCACATTCCCACATCCTCCAAATTAGGCAAATAAAACACTATAATTCATGAAAGCCCTATTACGGTTGTCAAAAAATGCATCTGGAAACATCTGGCTATAAAGCAGGAAGTGACAAAGGTTGAATGCAAACAATATCAGCAGTGAGAGAAATACATAACTGTGATAGAGTCTGACATCCAGGTGAGTCCTGCTGCCCAGCATTAATCTTAGCCAAGTCCTGACTCTGGTCCAGGAAGACAGGCAAAATATAAAGAGCTAGGAGAAGAATATTTTTAAATATTTCTGGGATGGTTATTTTCACAATAGGTATTGAAGGAAGATGATTTTTTGTTCCAATGGGAAAAGCGATGGAACTTGCAAGGTTTTTGTTGCCCTAAAAATGAATGCATTTTCATAAGTTTTTGCATTTTATCAAAATCCAGACACATCCATCATCTTTATTTCCTCTCTTTTCTCACAACAAAATACTAACATTTTTTGAGTTTGGGTAAACAGAAAGAATTTTATTACTAACTGCCTAAGAAAAGTTAAGCTTTCCATTTCTTCAAAAGAATCACTGCTACTAATGTTTTTCAGAAAGGCTACATTTTAACAACAACCAAACTACAAAATAATTTCAATTGAAAAAATTTGACATGAAACCTAAATATGCTTAGTTATTACTTTTCATATGATGTGAATAAATACCAACATCTCTGCTAACCCAAAATCTGAACTTCACTGATCCCCTCAAAGGAGGGGAAGGAGGTGCGTGCACGTGTGTGGTGCACAAGTGTGTGAGCATGTGCGTGTACACACCTGTGCATGTGTCTGGTGGGACTGATCCACACATACAGGGGTGAATATAAATAGTTTATGGTATATTTTACAAAGGGGAGATGTAGATGTTCTATAATTAATTATCAAAAGTATCTAACAGCCACTACAGCACTCCGCTATGTGGTACAACCAGCCAGACTACAGAACGGATTTATAAATCCATCCCAGAAAGTACACAAGCAGGGACAGACAGCCTTCAAGAACCATGTAATAGGAATGTCAGCCATAATGCTTGCTCTTTTCCTCAAAACCCAGTTTCTCCTGTTGTCACCAGTCAGGTTGAAGTACTTTATATTTACAGATTAAAGCTCTAAAATGGATTATTTTATTACAGCATAATACCATGACACTAGGATATGAAGGCTAGAAGATTTCTTCACTTTGATGCAAGTAAGGAAAGCTTTTATTTTTAAATTTCTACCACTCAGTGCAGTGCGTCAAACAATCAGTTTTAATATCTTTAGGGTTAAGTGCACTCTTGTAATTTAGAATTAAATGATTTTTATTAAGCACTTTTGCTGAATATCTACAAGCTTTACAACTCTGCTGATTAAGGATCTGACAGTGACTGGTAAAGCAGCCACCTCCATGAATTAGGAAAGCATTAGGGAATGCATTCTGTCTATGTTCCTTAGTGCTTAGGGAGTATTTCAAAATAAGTGCAATTTCTGTAAAATGTAGTCATAAAACTACAAGTGAATCAATGTATGTGAAACCTAGTGCTTGCATTGCACAGCGACATTTTTAACAGGTTAAAGGTATTTTTGTCCAGAACGAGGACAGATAAAATACCCCAGGGGTGAAACGTCAAGTGCAGAGTTTCTGAAATATTCCCCTGTGACACTGAAACATCTAAATGCAAAGCTAGCTTTGAAAAGCCAAGGTCTAATGGCCAGCTTGCCAGTGACAACCCAGACTGGAGGGAGGCCTGGCCCAACAGCCTGGGCACAGGTCTGGGACCAAGGAATGCCCACTGCATGCTGATATTAACCTCCTCTGCAAGCTTGCACAAGATCTTTTATTTTCAGAGATGTTGGTCCCTCTGCACTCTCATTAACTTCAATGGGAGCCAAGAATGCGCAGCACCTTTGAAAATCAAGCGGCTAAACTCACAGCTTCAGTTACCCTTCTACAAAATGAGGCTAAACCTTTCTTACCAGTCTCATAGAGCTATTGTGAAGATTAATTAGATAATGACTGCAAAGCCCTTTGAACATGAAAAGTGCTAAGAATTGTTGTTACCAAATGATGGCAAAGATTGGGCTATTCTTCATTGCTGTCAAATAATAATAAAGAGATGTGCTAGTCTAAGAAAAGGAGAGGTGGGAAATAAAGGGCAATAATGGCTGCTGTTGTTTGCGCATATGGTACTGAATAATCTTTGCAAGAAGAAGCCAATCTTGTGAAAAGCTATCTACTGTAATGGTGCTAGGGTTATTGACAGGTCTGGCTATAAGTGCAGGTTCCATTAGATACATCAGCCACAATGTATTCGCGGCAAATCTCACTGATGATTGCCCTCCTGCAGAGGGAGAGATAAGACAAACTATGATTGAAGTAAAAATGTAAACAGTTAAAAAAAGAAATAGAAGTCAACCACCGCTCTCCCACAGGGGCAAGGACCAAGGATTGTTGCACCTGCGAAGCAGTAATAACATCAAATGTTAATGTGATATATGATTGTAGCACAGATACTGCTTCAAGCTCTTGCTGAAGAATTTATGTTGTTTAGTATTTTTATATGTATATTAAGTGAAGTGCACTTTGCTTGTCTGGGGCAGTTCAGGGCACAATACTGGCAAACTGAAGGGGTTTCACATGAGTCAAGTTAACAAGAGCATTCTTCGGCAGCACAACTCATAGCTTGTGGTTTTTACAGGTCTCCTGCAAAAGCCTCTGAACCAATACCGACACTCTTATTCTCGGGTTGTGTTATGAAGTATACGTGCTATCATTTTCTCCTTTGTGTTTGAAGTTGATATTAGACCCAGTACTGTAAAAATATATTATTAATTCATATCAATGCATGATATCAATTCTTCTTTTTGGCAACTGGAAAGAAACTGAGTGATATCTCAGCGCTAAAAAAGTACCTCCTATTTTCCCAATGATAGGGAATGTTTACATTAAACACCGACATTAAATAATGTTCAGATCTGAAGAATGGCATAATATTAACCCCAGAGTTTTAAAGCACTTGGTCAAAGAGGCATTCTAAGGTTGATTGATGAGTGTGGCTTAGGAAATAATGCAGTTTGTGTGGCTGCCCCTTCATCTGGCCATTAGTTCTCTTTTCCATCCCCACATTTTCCCCCACGCCCAAATAATTTTCACCCTTTGGGTTAGTTGCTGTCACATTCAGCAGAGGCACAGAAGTGGCAAAGAGAATTAATTTCCTCCACATTTAATTAAAATAAAATACTGTCTGGGTAGAACAGAAAGCCTATTCATGGCACAGAGGAGAATTCATTGTCCCTTACACTTAGGAGCAGCCAGCTTATTCAGTGATCACACATGTACTAGCCAGCCAGCCAGCATGTCTGTGCCAGATGTGCTGGCTTTTCCCCAGCTGGCAGGATAAAATACAGAGGTAGAGAACATGGAAAGAAGAATACAGAGAGCATGGAGTACATGGAGCTTTTGTTGTACAGGACATGCTGTACTGGAGATGGAAGGGAGCTGGGGAGAAGGATGACTATATCAGAAATCAAAGACACAGGAAGGAATGCACAGCAGTGGTGTGGTGAGGTGGTGTGTGGTGATGTGGTGGAGGACAGCTAGAAACACAAGAGGGAATGACATGGCAGAACTGTATTGGGAAAGATTTAGAGGATGTGGAGAGCTGGGATGACAACAGTGAGTGAATGGAAGATATAACTCCAAAGAAAACAATGTTTAATTCTTTCTACTCTTCATGGAACAAACTTTTAAAAATACTGTAATGTTCTCGAAGTTTCAGTGATCTGGAAAACATCTAACACATTACCATTTTTCAAAAATGCCTACACATTACCGAAGTCAAAATCTAGTGACCTTATATCCATTCTAGACAAAATACTGGGATATATAATAGAATGGGATCTAATCAGTAAGGTTACAAAGACAGTAGCATAATCCATTTCAGTGAATGAGTTTTCATGGAAAATTAGTGACAGAACTGATTACATCCTTAGATGAAATGAAAAGGTTCTGTTGCTAAAGGAAGTCGCTCAGTATAACTGAGCTGAGATATTTTACCTTGTACTCTGACCTTCTGGTTAAATGTGACACTACATAAAATCTGTGTAGCAAATTTTAACTGGCGTGAAAAGGCTGATACAGCCAAAAAGTAATTGCACAGAGGGCATCATTATATAACGGGGTTCCACATAGATCTATTCTTAGTTCAGTGCTATTCAATATCTTTATCAATGAGATGGAAGAAAATAGAAACTTGTTGTTGGTAAAGGCTGCAGATGCCATATTCATATATAAGAAGTTAGTACGTGACCTGATTTTTAGACGCACTAAACATATTTAGGCAATGAAAAAGGAAGATTTTGGCTTAGAAGCTGAAGCCACAAAATATGTGGCTATTGCAGTGCCAAGCTTTAAAGCACCTTTTGGGCTCAAGTCATCTCAAAATGGGCTTCACAACAGATGGTAAGAGAGAAATGCCCAAACTAGCCAGTATAGAATGACCCTGCTCCTCAGTGCTTAGCCACCTACTTCTGATCCGTCAGATCAGAAGGAAACTGCTTCATCTTAAAACCCTCACACAGAATTAAGCACTTAATTGCTATTTCATACAGCCAAGCTGTCTAGAAGTGAGGGTGCTCACTTGGCCATGTGGGTTACCAGGGCTGAACATCCCTCTTTGGTGTCAGCAAGTTGACAGACGCGCTTCTCAGGTTCTGGAAAGGTGTCTTTGCCTACGAGTTCATTTGGATGGAGGCACTTTCCAACCCTCCTATTTAAGCTTGGGCATTATACAGAAGTGCTAGAAAAACACCACCTATGCTCAGGCAAGCATTAGATAATGTAATAGCTACTGCCTCTTCTGCCCTCGTCAGCTGATGGCGAGAAACAGATGAGCCCAGTTCTAAAATAAAATTATTCCATGCCATCACACCTGTTTTTGAGACAAAATCTCCTGCAAGAGAACAAATGTGAATAGAGAAGCAGGTGCTGGTGGTTTCTCTCTTTCTATGCATTTATAAGTATAAAAAAAGAAAAAGCATCAAGATCCTGCACATTCGTGGTCTACATAGGAAGATGACTAGAGTATCTTACCAGCACTGTTGGTTTTTACATAAAACTTCATTTTCCATGGAGATCAACATAAAGCAGAGGGCAGACAGAAATGGCACATCTCCGCCTCAGAGACATCCCATACCTGGATCAGAAGATAGAGAAATATCCCCAGATCTTGCAGTTAAAACATGGCCTCAGAAAACAGAAGTTTTTCCTCAGTCTTCACTGCCTCTCACTATCTTACATGTTATTTGTCCCTCTTATTGATTTCCTCTCTCGGGTAATGACTTTTCTATCTCTCTTCATAAAACTTTCTTTAGGCCTAGGAGTAAAGCAAAGGCCTGGCACAGTCATTGCTGTAGACAGCAGATGTAAATGTACTGGAGGAAGAGAATTAAAAAAAAAATCCCAAGCATTTTTATTAGTTCTGATAATTAAATTGGTGATAATAGCAAAGCATGCTAACCCCTTTGTCCAAACTACAGGTAGCTAGGGACAGAGGCTGTGCAGACCTTCCCTAGCCACAGGTTTATTACAGTGATCCTGGGCAGCTCACTCTCCAGACACACTCCATTTTTGCACTGCTGGAAGTACTAACAAGAGTGCCACATGCAGGTGTATTTTCTATAAAGTAGACCATTGCCAGCAAGAAGCAAAGTGAAACTATCAATTCACTTAATGCTGAATACCTGTGAGCATTCACTTGCTGCCACTTCTGGGCACTGATGGCTACATTTGAATATCTGTAGATGCTTACGACCTGCATTCCGGGTTGTGACTACCCGATGAGCTGGCCACCAAAGAGCTGGCTAAGCTCCTCTGTGGGCATTGCTGCAATGCAAGACAGGGTCCCTCTGTGCTCTTTGAGTGAGCCACCGAGAGCTGCATCTTGTCCTCTTAGCCTGCCTCTTGGCTTGTGTAGAAGTTTTGGAATCCATGAAGTGACTTTGGAGGTTGTTTTCAGGGCCATTTTATAGCCCCGTTGTACTGCAAGAGCAAAAAGACCCTCTCCATGTTCAGAGTATATTCCTTTATTTATACTTGTCTTTATTTTTACTAACTTCTGAACCAAATTGTCTTAATGGCCTGCAGTAACAAAATCCCACAATAACTGTTTAGTGAAAGTGTGCCTTCCTCGTATAGGGGCTGCTATGTCTGGGCTGCCGTGCTGGGCAAGATACCCGAACTGGCCTTAAACGACTTAGCTGCAGTCTAGCCATTCCAGCACAGCTGTCAGCTTGGATCAATTTTCCCTTCCAAAAAAATGCTGCCATCAGGAGGAACGCTTTGTGGCTGAGCTATCTTGATCCCCCACTACATTTGCAGCAGGGATCTAGACTATTTATATTCTACAGCAAACAGCAAGGAAAGAGCACTCCTGAACTGGGAACCAATCTGCACCCCATTCCTGTTGTAACTCTAATGTCAGGAGGAGTTGGGTAGTCCTCTGAAAAAGTTCCTCATCTAGATGATTGGCATGGATGCACTGTGGCAAACAGCTGCAGTCTTGTGACCTGTACAGCTCCAACAAAAGTCAGATATTTTATTAGAAATTGTGGAGTTTGAAATAAAATTGAAATCATTTTAACCTACCATGATTTTCTGCCAGTTTATGTATTTAAATACTTCTTCAATAAAGAAGGGAGTTCTCCTCAGCAAAGGTAATTAGTAGCTATCAGCATGAAATACAGAAATGTTTTTCTCATTTCGCTCCTACAAAGAGCACCACTGTGTATCACATTAACACTGTCTGATAGCAACAGATGACAGCTATAAAATATCCAACAAGAAAATTAACAGTAATGCTAAAAAATCATCACTAAGGACCTGATTTTGCTAATTGATGTTTAGGATGAGCCATCAAATTAGCTCTTTGAAATAGGACTGGCTGCTGTTCTTACATTATTGAGATTGCTATGTTGTAGACCTGTGATGGTATCAAGCAGTCAATAAATGCAAATTAATGACCATTGACACACAGAAGCTGAAACAAATACACCTATGTTATCTTGCAACACATCCCCAGGAGTGTCCTTAGCATCTACACTGCCTAGTCACCACCCATCCCTCAGGGTGCACTCTGAGCTTTTCAACTGACAGCAAGTGGGGAACCTCAGAGCACCCAGCATTCAGAGTATTACGGATAGCTCGAGGGTACATGGAAGCCTGACTTCATCCCGTCCTAGGAAACCACAGAAACCACACGTTTGGCCCAAACTGCAGTTCACACTCCACCTCAGAGTGACTCTGCCTCAATACACAAAACAACACAGCACAAAGTTTAATCTTAATAGTGTCAAATGGCTGAGATGGGGACACACAACTTCTCATCCCAGCAGGAGGCTCATCTGCTTCTTTTCAAATGGAAATTGGATGGAAGAGACTACTCATTGAAAACAGTTACATCTGTGCAGAGATCATTGCCTGTTCTGGCAAGCTAGCGTGCAGGCCAGCCAGGGAAAATGCTGAGACATGCTTCAAGCAAGGCTAAAGATGGACAGTTTGTAGTTATGTACAAGAAGGTACAGCACCACTCACTGATGAAAGAGGAAAGCATCAAAGACTCTGAACACAGGCATACTCTCCAAACAGCTGCAAATGAAATATTCAGCCTAATCATTTAATGCAGGCCTTATTATGGATGGACTCACAGAAACCTCCACTGTCAAGTGTCACCACATAGCTACAGTAAGACATCTCATGCCAGGGACAGAGTGTGAGACCACTGCCAGCAAGGGGTCACTATCCAGAACTTGATAGCCACGGCCAAAAGCCTCTCTGTCCCTAAAAAAAGATGGAAGAACAATGTTGAGTGGGGCCATGAGACCAAACTCAGGGGAGAAGGATGAGAGTAGACAGGAAACTAAGGAAAAAATTGTTTTCCGGAGAGGTGCTGTACGCTCTCTGGCAGAGGGGACAGGCAGTTGCATGCCTCCTTGTACATTTTCTTTGTGCTCATGTGAAGTGAATGACTGTTGCTTTAAATCCTATTTGCTGTCTGTCTTCAAAAAAAGAATTGAGAAGAAATGTGTATAATTATACACAGAATATTAATCTTCTTCCTGGTGATCTACAACTCTAGCATATTCATCACACTGGAACTGTGCTCAAAAGTATTTTCATCTGATTAAAACCGCTGATTCATCGATGCACGTAATCCTTTCCTAATAGTATGTATATAAATGGCTCTTAACAATTTGCACATCAGTTTTTCCTCATTTTTCATTGTTATGTGATTTTTTTTTAAACACTGAATGCAATTCTGAACTTTTATGTTTTGATTGAGCTTTTTGGAGAAGTAAGGTGCAGTGATCTAGGCCACAGATTGAAGAAGCTTGAAAACCTAACATCTGATTTTAGCTCTGGCCAGAAATTCTCTTTGTAGCTTTGGATAATTCAGTCTAGTCTTGCCTGCTCTGGGGTCAATTTTACGGTTACCTTCAATCCTGGACCTACAATTTTTTTAGGAATTGTGAATACTTAAACTCGATCACCAACCATGTACCTCACTCCTGCAAACTCTGCCACAGTTCAGGGTATGAAGCTCACTCTGACACCCACTACACCACGCCTTCCTACACTTCCGCAGAAATTCACATCGGAAGATGCTTATACACTCTCGCCACAAATGCAGCCATTTGCTATTCTTTGCTTCTGAGTCCTTCTGTACCTCCTTCCTTTCTTTACTATTTATAGGTGGCAGCTTGCCTAGGAGACGAGACAAGGCTGCCAAATGATTCACAGCAGTGTCCCACAAGGAAACTTGGGATAAATCTTACCTCTGTGCCCACGAAACAGAAATCTAATGCTAGCAACTTTCGTTTACACCAAACAGCCCACAAGATTTATGATGCAAACAAGAAATAATGGCTCATAGGACTTCAGATATTTGAGAATAACTATCATAGACATACCCTTAGGGTGTATATTTGTAGCAGTCTCAACACCACTCTCGTCAAACTCTTCAAAGCTGGAACCCAGTCCTATAAGCCAGAGATACTACCAGTTAAACTTCTCACTACTTAAACACCTCTTTCCACACATGTTCACAAACACTCAGCAGCAGCCCACTTTCGGCAGCAGCATGAGGCTCTCTCACACCCACTTTCTCTTGTTCATAGCAAGAACCTGGGTGCATCCCACCTATGCCTTTTGAGCAATCTGAAATAGTAGCTGTGTTCAGAGCATGTGAAGCATATACCTAGGAGACTGATTTAGTGTGAAAACTGATGTTAGATATTTATTTTATTAAAAACAAAGATGTACTGACCTGCTTTTTGTACCTTGCTCTGGTGATCAGAGCATTTCTCCCAAGTTCAGCTCTCTCCTTAGGCTGAGAGAGAAAGCAAGGTCAAAACCATAGCTCCCAAGAGCTTCCCTGTTTGCCTGAAATCTCTTCTTGGGACACAAATTCTGCATTGGTTGTTGGAGCTCTTAAATGGCAGTCCTAAAATGTGCACAGTCTTGTGAGCACTGGAGGAAATAGATCATACCCCAGTTCTCTCCACCTCCTTTTTCTTCAGAAATGACTTCAGCGGTTCATGCCAGAAAAGGATGCAGAGCTCTTCAGCCCACGTGGAAAGAAGTTTGTAAAGGGTTATTTATACAGCTGGAATTGTGAGAATCTGGAAATCAGTCTTTCTCTTGTGTTAGCTCAGGCAGCTTTGTGCTCACCTGCTGCAAACATTCTGAGTTAATGAACTCCTCCCATATCTTGATCCTGAGTAGTTAAAAACTTGTAATGCTCAGTAATATGATATCCAAGAGTCTTTATGAATTTAACTACTAGGACAAAAGTTTCCATTCTGAATATGCAAATATCTTCAGTGCCTCTGAAAATTAGATCAAGTCTCTATCTAGTCAGTGCCTAATTTTACAGTTGATGTTCTGAAATGTTTGCCCAACCTCTGTATTTTCTGGTTTTTGTTTGTAAAAATGGAACATTAATACTTAATTGCTTCTCAAAACTTTGTGGGAATTAATGCTTCTAAAGCATTTCAAGAATGAAAAGGACCACATAAACTGACAACTACTGTAATTAAGTATGAATTATTTAAAATGAAAAATTTGTATTGCAAATGAAGTGCTGGAGGAATGTATTGAACGAACCACCAAAAACTTCACAAAAATTACTAATCAAAACACAAGGCTTAGACATCTTGCAGTACCACCTCTTAACAAAGTACTGAACATCAACTGAGCTGTAGCAATTGACCATATATGCACAGAGCTTTATTTTGATGGAAAGCAGTTTCAGGTGAAATATTTTACCTCGCATTTGGTTCAGCCAGGAGGATGCTCATGGTCACTCAGTTAGCACCGACTTAATGAGGAGCCCCCAAAAGTAGTTTCATAGCACCTGCTAGTGACTGACAGCTAGCTGTTGTCTTGTGTCCTCTTTTTGCAGTATCCAGACTTTTTCCCCTTCCAGTATTCCTGAAAAGAGTTTCTGTGGGGCAGTAACCACTGTTTTATTATATGGACATAGAACAGTTAAGTTTAAACACCTGTACGGACATTTGATCCAGTACAGAGAAATGTCAGTGACAGCACCACTACTACTAAACTTATTTGAAAAGGACTGGAACACTGCAGGGGCGGAGCTACCAAGCTACTGGTTTTTGTCCTATGCACATAGACCATGACACCTACAAGTGCACTAGAAGCATTGTCAATACCCACCTTTTTAAGCAGTATTGTTGCACGTGTCCTACATCTAATTTTTTTTTCTGTTTGTTTTGTATCTTAATTTTGAAGCACTTAAAATGAAAGGGATATATATTAAATAGCAAGGATATCTCCTTAACTCTCTCCTAGTTTTCTTTCCAAATCTGTTCCACGAACACTGTCTTTCAGTTTAAAAGGCAATGCAGTAAACAAAGTGATTTAGCTCTTTTGCATTATTGTTAATTTTCTTATTGAATTTTTTTATAGTTCTTTTGCTATAGGTAACAAATACCAATACCTCTTTTTAAGGACATTGACTGCATGCATATACGATTTACATTAAATACCTCAAATGAGTATTTTCTAGGTGAAACATAGATGGTTTTGGGAGAGGGAAATGAATAATGCATCTATAATATGGTATAATTATATATTCACATTTAATAACAACATTCCACTAATAAACAGCTAACAATATTCAATATTTCTGAACCCTCCCACCCCCAAACAGGGGCGTTATTATTTCAAGTTTTGCAGACATTTTACAAACTTGTTCTAGTCAGAAAAGGGCTTGATGGCTGGAAAATAGCTGACATAATGTCATTATTGAAGATGGACTCAGGGAACACTTCAGGAAATTATAGACCATTTAGTTTTGATGCCTTTTGGGAGGAGGGAATCTTAAAAAGCGTTTTTGGACATTAAATGGGAACCATTTAGAAAAGCACAGCTTGATGAAGGATAGCTAATATTGCCTCAAGAATGAAAGGTCATACTTCACTATATTCTTAATTTCTTTCAGGTTATACATAATCAGGGGAAAAATAGAAACCATGCATTTTGTCTTCATTTTTCAGAAAGTATTCAGGAAAATTTTAAATCAAGGACTAATATATTGTAGTATGATGTTGGTAAGGGAATAAAATGAGTAATTTTTCTAGGAGGAAAACTTTATTATTCTGAAACAAATAGGAGTAGAGCAACACAGGTATTAATGATAGGGGTTTGCACTTTCACTTTATGTATATTTGGTGACAATAGAAGTAACAACATTAGGCTACCCAAACCCACATCATTTAAGTCCCAACAGAGTACTTAAGCGTGTATATAACTCTAAGCAGATGCTGAAGCAGCATTGTTAATGTAAGTGGAATTACTCAGGTGCTTAAATGATTTACAGAGGTTCAGCCCCTTCTAATATAAGGTCCTAGAATCCAGATTAAAAAACAATATTTGTATGCAAAAATAAATAATTTCTGCAACATGTTCACCAGGAAGCTAATCTGATAATTACAGGAGACAGTTTCTTAACCTCTCTCTCCTCTACCACTAAGAACTCACTTACAGGTTTCTGATCCATCCAGCATCATGATGCCACCCTCTCCAATTTGTTGTACCTCAGCTCAGAGAATTTGTGTGCTTTAAAATATAAACATGTGATATCATCAAGATTTTTCAAAAACAACTGAAAATTTTGAATATCTCTATGCTTGAACGCCAGAGAAAGAAACCTTTGAAATATGTGCCCTACAGAAACCAGGTGAGTACTTCTACATCTGAAAATCAATCCCATTTTAAAGAAGTCCCAAATTTAACTTGAAAAAATGGAGACACCCAAGACTGCGAGAAGTAACCCTTCTTGAAATCCTTAACTAAGATAAATGAATTAAAGTACCTAAGTTTAATTGTGCAGCACACCCAATAGAAATATATTTGTATGATGTGAAATTATGAAATTTAGAATACTATAATATCTGTTCAGCAAGTTTCATTATTGCATCAATTTGCATTAAACATATCACTACCACAAGACACAACTACATAATATACAGTGGAGCAGATTTATCTAAAAAACTCTCTGCCATTTCTTTCTCTAATCTTTTTCTATTTCCTCTCCAATATCAGTAGCACTTCGAGATTTCAATTTGAATGTCAAGCTTCATGTTGAAAATTTATAGCTGACTGTAATTCTGCAAATATTATGACAAAACAGAATTAGTTTTCACAGAAGCATTTTTGCTTTTCATTACTTCCAACACGAATGCAGACATTTGCTTGAGGCCCAAATGCTACAGCTAATACATTATATATGTGTTAATACCACATTACCCCTCAAACTCTTCCTGTTTTTTTGAGTGTCAGATGAGAGAAATCCTAACCAGGATAAACAAGGGGAAGACTGACAGAATTAAAAGAATGTCAATATGCAGGAAGATTTTAAACAATTACTCTTGACATAGCCATAATCTGAGAATTCAAACATTTGCCAAATCATGTGCAATGCTCTGAAAACAAAGCACAAGAAGAATATCAGATAGACCTCTGTCTCAAAGAAATCAGAGGTGTTGCCCTTACAGGAGGGAGTGGAAGAGGAAATAAATGAGAACTTACATAGTACAAAATGCAGAGATGTTGAGAACATAGAGATGTCGAGAACAGGATCAAGACTTTGAAGAGGATGAAGAGAAAAAATTACGGAATTTCCAAGGCACCACTACTAGAAGCTCAGCTGAAAAAAACCAAGGGTGGGGGGAAGACTGAAATAGCTCATTTGTGAGCCTAAAATCAATCTCATCGGTATTAGCCATCTCAGGCAAATGCGCCTGAGAAGAAACCAGACACTGAGTCACCTGCATTGCTTGGTAATGGGGTTCAAGCAAACAACATATGGTTTTAAATGGCCTGGCTTTGCCACAGGAACATGGAAGCTGACAGGAATTCTCTCAATAGGAGGCCCGGAATCACAAATGTGTGATGTTGCCAATAACCCAGAGGATATGGCAGAAATTCAGCTGAGGTTTCTCCCTGAAGCAGTGTGCTCAAGCTCAACCTGTAGTCCTAACAGCTCTTCAGGTTCTCAGTTTCAAGCGTTTTCTAAGAAGGATGCCCTAAATTCAGATCAGGAGTTACATCAAGCTACTGATGTAATTGATATTTCTAGCTAAATGATTCAAAATCATGGTCAAGCATGTATTTTCCACCTTTAAGAATGCCTTTCTTAGGAACTGCATATCTAGCTCAGCAGGGACCCAGTGACACACCACCCGTAATTCATTTCAGCCTTGCTTTGGACGGACTTCTGAAATACTATGGTCTTGCTGGTAACACCAGCTGTTCAAAACAATATTTTACAAAATTGACTTACTGAATCTTTCTAAAGGCCTGTTTCTTTGGGGGGGGAGGCCCTTATCATCTCTGCTCTTCAGCAATAGAACACAGATTTTCAGTGTGGGACTATGAGCTCTCCTCATCTTGCAATTCCATTCAGCCACATGCCTGTCAGTAGTTCTACAGTCCAGATCCATAACCAGGCTACTAATTCCGTGCAATATGTCCCAAGAGACAAAATGATAGCAAGATTCCCTTGACATTCTGCTGTATCTATATCCCTTCAACCTTTTTCTAGCCTCTAATTGTGACTTCATTGAAGGTGAGGATTCCATTGAGGCCTTTCTATTAATAATGAAATGAAAAAGATGTTGGCATCAGCCGTTTTCCTTCCCTGAGAACTTTTTCATCCACCCTCATTCATTTGAAGTCGATACATGAGCTTTAGGAACAAACAGAACTATAGCTACAGTGTATGTGCAATGCAAACTGTAACCCAAATGATATCATTCTGCTTCCTGACGAGACCAGACGGAAGTATAAACATACTGAATATTTCTGAGAATATAAGGGCTAGCCTGGCCTGATGTATATATGGCAATTATAACTGTGGCCTCATGGGATCTGTATGCAGATGTATACAGGAGCATTGAATAATAGGAGAGAGTTTTTTCCCGTGCTATTGTTTCAACCTTTTTTAGAGGCAGTTTGTTTAATTTCAAAGTTAAATTAAAAAATCTCAAGTACATTACATTAAACTTGTCTTTAAGGTGAGGTAGTTTGCAGCTTGGCTATTAACAGCTGATCAGATGGGTGTGCCTGGCAAGCCAGAGCTCACAAGTTCAAGCACTGTAAATTCATATGCTTTTCTGCACACTACCTTCTTTCAGTAAAGGAGCCCAGAAAGCAAGTTAAGGAATGATTTGTCCAAGTTCTAGAAGGTTTTTACTAAAGAAAGTTGAAGGTTGATCAATGCCTCCATTTTGGGCAAATCAATGTGTAACAAGACTCAGCAGTTTAAAATAAAGTCTACCTAAATTCAAACTAGAGGACACATTTTTTTTAAATTTCTATGATCTTAATTGAAACATCATACTCAGCATTTTGGTAGATTTTTTTTATCTCTGAAAATTTCATAATCAAGACTAGCTTTTTTTCTCAAACATACACTCTAATTCCCAAAGGAATTAATTCCAGGAAAATCTTAGATATATGTTATGTGGGAGGTCCAGCTAGAGAATTGCAATGGTTTCTACTGGCTTTATACTATGCAAACAAGCTAAGAACCTGTGACTGAATAGTTGTTGCTACACCACTCCTGTTTGGGGAACGAGCATTATGGTCACAATGCTCTTTCAGTGGCAAAGCTCTTTTTAACTGCAGGCTAAAGTATCAGAGCTTAGAAAGAGATTTCTAATTTGTCAGCATCACCCATTCTGGCTCTTTGTATTTCTTTAATAATTTCACATTTCTTTCTCATTTTACTATATCCACGTCACTGAATAAAATCAGAAAAAATTATCAACACTTCAGTACTAAATTCACCCATTTATTTACGATCGAATATACTGATCTGTGATGTATAAATCAAGCATTAAAGGCTAGTAATTCAGTGATCAATACATGACTCATAAGTTTGTCCAGGTAGCGAAACTGAAAAATAAACATTCAATAATATATCTTGCCCCGGATTAAAATTTGAAATAATAGTTAGAAGCCCATAGAGTGAAAAAGATTGACTATCACCTAAGACACAAATCAGGTGTCTTAGGTGTCTTTTGATCACAGAAAAGTCATATTTAAAGCTAAGTTTCAGTAGTTAAAAACTGGAAAATAAAGCTATTACAGCATTTTCTGGCTATAGAATGAGTGCTCAAGTATATCCCTGTATGTAGTTTAAATATCAGTCGTCTTCTACTTTTTATTCCAAGACTGGTGCAATTTCACCTTGGAGACAGCTTTAGGATAGGGTTTATGCATTAAATCAGCTTTCCTACTTTTCAAAAGCACAGATGTGTCAGGATCTGTCACCCTTTTATCTTCGTGAAGAATGCTAGGCTAAACTGAATCTGATTCTTGGGCAAATGTAAAAACTGTTGAGGATGCAAGGGATCCCAACCTTTGTAAACACTGGCATAATCTGCAGAAGGACAAAGAGAGGGAGAAAGAGAATGTGAGACACTGGTGAAAGAATTCACAGTGCTTAGGAGCCCCAATTATGGACCAAGATCCTGTTTGCATTGTTTAATAACAAAAGATGGTTCTTGCCCCAAGGCACTTACAATAAATGTGGATTTGAAATTAATTTTCAAGGAATGCTAGGGTAATTGTGTGTGCACTGTGTTTAACATATAAGGCAACACACTTTTGGAAATGGCATGTATTAGTGGAATAAAGCCAGCCTGAGCCTGTGTATTGTTAAACTCTATTTAGAAGATAAAAATTATTGTATGATATTAGGGAAAGACATAATCTCTCCATTAATAAATTCCAATTTTTAAATGCCTTTCTATATTAGCTATAGAATTCGTGCACCTAACAGTATCTGAATGAGAAAAAGAAAACATTTTGCATTCTGTCACTGAATGACCTTGATAACCATAAGAGAAATTAGAAAACATGTTCTATATTTGTTACGGCAAATGTATTCTCTAAAGTATTACGGTAATCATTTTTAAGATCACAGTAATTTAACAGTTCCTCAGTTCTTCAAGTACTCCGGCCTTGGATGATTGCTTGAACCTTCACATACACATTACCTGCAAAAGTCTTTTTAAACGTTTTTAATACTTCGAACTCTTTATTTTCCTTGATACATGTTTAAAGGTAGTGTGGTTTAATGAAAGGCCAGATGAAGATATTTCATGGTCTTTCATCTCACAACTGAAGTAAAATGAAACTATGTCCACAGACAGAGTGTTTACTCTTCATTTTTACAAAAATGTTTTTATTTTCCTCTTCAACAAAAGAAAAAAGTGAGCTCTCAAAGAAGAGACACCTTTCCCATTGAGCGGCAAGGACCATTGTTTCACTCTCAAAGGCTTGGATCCAGGAAATAAATTCTCCACCATTAGACCCCATAACTCAGTTCTTCTCAGTGCTGGTAATGGGTGAACTTGTCTCTGTATCTCACTACAAAATCATTACAAATAGTGTACATCACTTCTGGCACCCTTGGGATATTGCCACACCCTTTAAGCACAAACGATCTTCCTGATAGCTGTAATGTCTGGCAGAAAGCCTTGGGAATTTTCAGTTCTTTCCCGTGTGCTTTTTTCCTCCCACTCTCCACCCCCTTCTGTAAGCTGATCTTGTGAAGCTACTCAAGGAAACCACATTCCTCCCCAAATCTCCCCAGCTTCTCTGACCTACAGTAATCAGCTCCAATGTTTCATGCAGACAGTGAAATAATGTTACCTATAAACCTACTGGAAAAGCACAAAGCCTTCTCAGACATAAGGCTTTGGCTCCATTTCTGGTCCCTGAAAGCATCAGTCACAGTAGACACTATGCTCAAAACTCCCTCTCACATTCCTACCTTCCTTTGTTCCCCGAGCTATTTGAAGTATTTGAAGCAAACCTCTTCTTTCCCAAACTGCTTCCTATGTAAGCCATCATCTGGTTTCTTTCTTCGTCAGATTTCTTTCTCCCCTTCAAGTCAAGGTGCCCAATCTCCCACCTCTTGCATCTGTTTGCACATGGACACCAGCAGCATTAGGCTGGAAGGACTTTATCTGCGCTGTTCACTGGTGCGCAACTGCAGTATCCACAGAAAAGTGCATCTCCCTGTGGGACAGTCACAGGATGGTGCCTACACTGGATCACACCATTTCCCTCCTCATGAGACCTAATTTGTGAACCTCAGCTATCAGAAAGGAGCTGTTGGACATATCCGAGCCCTATCAAGAGGAAGACAGGTTCACAGAGCTCAGAATGACATAATCCTGCACTCCCAAACTACAAAAAACAGTTCTTCTCTCCTAGTTATTACAGGACCACAGGATTTCCTCCTTGGCCCTAAAGATTCATCTTCCTTTCTCTACTGGAGTCTGTCAGCAAACCTGAGCAGATCTCCCACAGACTTTCTCTGAGTAGAGGTGATTATTTACATATGTTTATAGGTGATATATTTATATAGAGTCTACACTTTCCAACTGTTTTACATCATTAAGCCCATCCTTTGCATCCACAGCAGAAAATGCACGAAGTACTTCTTTCTTCTGAGCAATCACAATGAATTCAGAGCAAGACTTCCTCTGATTTCTGCCTGCCAAAGTATTGTGTACTTGAGCACCCTCTAAAATTTCCCAGAGGTACTTTCAAAGGTTGTGCAAGGCTATGATTCAGAGAAATGGTGCTGAACATCTCTGTCAGAAAGTGAGCTGTGCTCAGCTGTGTACATTGACTCAGCTGTTATGCAGACACCTGGCAGATAGAGACCTTCAGCTGCCATCTGTGCTGCTTGTATTGTGCAATCACATCTCTGTAATCTAAGAGTAAAAATGGAGGGGAAGAAGTAGCAATAACTGTGGAGAAAGGAGAGTGCAGTAAGTTTCATAGAACCTCTAATAGCAAGAAGTGTAGGTCACGGAGTAGTTGATTTTGCTTGCCACAAAAGCAATTTTCACAGTAGGTGATATACAAAACTATCCTAGACACATTCATTTTTTCAGAATAATCGAGGAGAATGACACACACATAAAACTCTTGTCATATATAGGGCAGTAACAGCCATTACCACAGGAACTGCCAGAGGCCTTCTTCCAAAGAACCTTTAGGAGACATCACAAGGAGAAGTCGTTAGATTTTCGTAATCTGCAGAGGGTAATAAATTTTGACTGACACTATCGGTAGCTACTTTTTACAGCAGCACTTCTACTTGCTGATAACTATCCCTGACCTTCTCCCCTAAAATGAAAAAAAAAAAAAAAAAGAGAATGTCTGCTGGGAAGAGGAGGTTTTATTCTTTAATACCTAGCCCTGTATCACGTGGACAGGAGCACATCCCAACACCAGAAATTTAAGTCATGGGAAAGCAACAGTGCAGAAGCAATGTAGCACAGTGGTGGTCTCCTCATGCTTTTTGGGCTAAAAGGGAGACAACCAAAGGACCAAGCAGGTTGACAGTTCTTACAGTTAACTTAACCTCTTGTTTACCTTCCCAGCCTTTCGCAGAACTCCTCAGAGCTTTCCAAGTTGAGCTGGGCTTCTCTCAATATTAAAAGGTTTCAGAAAGTGGCTATGTGGAATAAATGGGGTAAATTAGTAAATTCATTTATACAATGGCAATCATGCCTTCAGCTTTTGTAACTGGGCTTTTGTTACCAGGCCTTTTCATAGGTCTTTTCCTTAGAGGTAACCTTATGTGTGAGAGCTGAAGCAGTTCTCCTACAGACAGCTCTCTTCTCTCCAGATGCAGGTACAGATTAGCTAAGAAATTGTTTCTCCCTTAATTTTCATCTCTGTACCTCTGTGTTTGGTTTCTGTACCTGGTTTTGACCGGGTTTAGATGGATTATATTTGTTTATTATTGTATTTAGAAACTTTTTTAACAATATGTGTATGTTAATCCAGAAATGCATGTATCCTTAATACGAATATATTATTCTAATTTACTTTCACTTGTTTTTTACAAATTACTTATTGCACCTAGTCTTCAGACCAAAACCAAGCTCTTCTTACATGTTACTACATATGTAATGCAGTAAGGTAATATTTCAAACTATTCTGCAGTTCTAAAAACCATTAAATAATATTTCATAATCTCTGATTGGTTTTTTTTACAGAGTTGCTAAGGTAACATGCTGGAGCTTGTGATTCAGTTTTATTCAGCTGTTTATTACATTTTAAAAATAAAATACTTATAACATTAAGTTGTATTTATTATTTCTATAACCTCTGCAATTCTCCATGGGCTTCTGTGTAAGAGACAAAGGCAGCCTGGTGTTTTGGACTACCTTTTCTCAGAGGAGATGACGTAGGGGAAGGTAGGTAGCACTAGACCGTAGTTCATTAAGTGGCTTGTTGCTCCTCCAGAAGACTCAGATGTTGGGGGGATTTTATCATCTGTCAAATTTCCTTTGTTTTGCTAGTACATGCTTGTCCCTCCTGCATGACTAGCCCAACACTCGGCATCATTCTTTGTTGAAACCCTTCTCCTCATCCATGTCTGGACTAGGTACATCCTATCCCCAGCAGGAGAAGCAGCACACTCCCCATGGCCTGACCCTGCTGTTCTGTACTGAAGTATCGCCTATCTCACTGCTTCTCGGGGTACATGGCAAGCTTGGGAGGCATCTCTATTGCATGTCTGGCCAAGCACAATCAGCTGGGAAGGTTTTGCTGCCTGTGCTTTTCACCCTGCCATTTGTGCCTGCAATTCCACTTCAATGTCATCACAATTCCTTGTATTCAAGGGTTTCTGTGCATGCAACACACTTCAGTATTTATTTTAATGATCTCTTGTAATCATAGAATTCCATCATTCATTTAGGAAGTCAGGTGAACATCAAATGTCTACAGATTGTACTTTCACCACATGCAGGCTGTTCTGAAGATATAATTTTTAGGGTACCTCAGTTTTGATGCTTAGGAAAGACCTTTCTCACCAATCACTTCGGTAACTCAAACTTGCTGCTTCCATTGAATTGGGAAAATAGTATGAAAGCATGAAGTGCTTATTAAGTCTAATGTTTTCGTTCACCTAGTTTACGGCTTTCCCATCTAACCTTTACTTGCAGAGGACTTAAAATAAGAGAGAAGCTAAAGGAAGCACACTTATCCTGCCGTTGTCTATTTAGCTTTCATTAAGTAAGTTGGTGCACAGTTCACACTCATTCTCAAAACCAGCCCATCATCTAAAAGTATTTACGTAAGACTCTTTGCATTATATACCAACCTCTGCAACACTAGTATTAGCTACTGACATCTGCCAAGGCTGACTAGTAAGTGCTTTACAGTATCAATTCATCCCAAGCAAAAAGCATGTTTGAGTGCTGCAGTGCTCTTGTTAACACCAATAAGAAGTATCAGAGCTCATATGACACCTAGCAGAAATTAGTATCCACATTCAAAGAAAAGCTTTTGTTATTTTCCAGAGTATTATGTGGACTTTATTGAGATGACTGCATCTGACACCTGCTGTAATATAAAATGCAGCTATAATTAGCCAACTGATGCTCTCCACAGTTTAGGTCGAATCCCTTCTGTGGGAATTATGCTTTAAAATATTCAGAACTCCAAGTGGCTCTCATTACATTTAATTTTTACTTAGAATTAGGTGGTCTAGAAAAAAAATTTAGGATTGTAATAGCCCCCCGCTGAATGCCACACAGCAACGTGAAAACCCATAGATTTTTTTCCAAATAAAAAAATGAGAACAAGCAGACTACACTACAGCCTTCAATTGAAGTCTGGCTTTGCTTAATTGTACTTTTTGCACTCATCAGTCTCTCCTCTTCAGAGCAAGCTACAAAAATTGCCTGAATAGCCAAAGAAAAGTTTCCCACAGTCACTGGTCACAGAAAAACACCATTGTCCTTCCTCACAGTTTGATGGACAACATTTCTATAAATGGGTAGCCAGTCTGTCAATGGTACCCTTGCTGAAAAGGCAAAAGAAGAGAACAGATTCTGCCAATATCTGACAAAGCATGTTAACACATAATCAGGCATTCACTAGTCAGGCAGCTGCCCCTGGGACCTTCATAACACAGGTGCCTTTAAGCCATTTCCTATTCACAGATAAAGGAAACAAGCAGGAGATACCTGGGAAAGGAGCAGTCTATTGTCGCCTGTCAAATGTCCATCTTCTAGGCTGCCTGTATAAAAACAGAAAGAACACAAAAGAAACTTCAGCCTGAACTGCTAAATTATAAAACAGCAAAACACTCTCCAACTCCATAACTTTAATCTTCATTTAAATAATACTTTAAAAGGTTAGTAAAGGAGCACCAAGCTCCTTTAAGATGTACCTTCTTCATTCTTTTTCTTGCATCAAATTGAGCAAAAGATCAGTCAGGTCCCCAAGGCCAACAACTAGAATAAAGTCAGCAGTGACTACCTCTGGACTGCCACCTTCACTCTCTGCAGCTTTGGTATGGTTTGTTCATGCCTAATCTGCTCTCTTCTTCACCCAGCTAATATTACTAAACTAATATTTAACCTGAGGAAACTGGAATTTTCTGAGGGAGCAGTTTAGTGTGAATAAAAGTTGATTAAGCTGCAGAAAAAGACTCTTTCATTTTTTTTTTTTTTTAACAACTTTAACTTTGTGAGCCTAACAAACAAGTGACATTTCATAGTCAATGTTACCTACAGGCCATTAAATAGAGTGACCATTTTAGCAGTGAATAGGTCATGATAAGACTACAATTAGCTTTAAGTAAAGGAAAATATTTGTCTTTTGTGATGGTGCATAAAGATGCCTATTCATACTCTCAGCATATTAAATGCTAAAAACTATAGTCCCAAGCAGGAACTCAGTTTATATTTAAGTCATTTCATTTCTTTTTCATGGTAATTTTAGTAGCACTGCCTGTGTATTTAATGTTAAACACATGAAGAAGCTTTATCTAATTCTCTGGAAGTTCTTGATGGAAGCAATTCATGGAAGCCATACCTAGACAATTATCTCAGGAGATGCATCACAACAACTGGAATTGCCTGGATTTTGTTGGGAGGCTCCTGCAGGTACTGCACTGTCTCTAGGGACATAAACTGCTGCAGCGTGGCACAAAACATTTGAAGCAGAAGATTTAATATTGCATGGTACGAACAAATAAGTGCGCAAAACTCTTCTGTACACTTCCGTATGAAACAGCATTGATGTCTTGCCTTCTCCTCAAGCAAGTTTCCCAAAGAACCTAGTTATGATTTCTCACAACCACAATTCTCTAAGCAGATCTACTCTTTCATACAGCGTGTGTATATATATATATGTATATGTACACCTGAAATTTAAACAGGAAAGTTTCTAAGCTCCTGCAATAAAGTTATTCAAATGGAATTCATAGCCATAATGAAATCAAGAGGAAGCCAAGAATTAATAAGATTAAGGTAAAATACAGTGTTGTAAAATGTAAATGAAAAAAAAGATTTATGACATCTTTTGCCATTTTTTCTAGGTCAGTTTTCAGAGTTTTGTACTATGAGGTCTCCTAGCGCTGCCCATACCTGTTCAGCTTAGCTACAGTTACACTTCTCAACTTTTTAGAAGGCCTGCTTTTTCTCTGTTGAATCTGTTTCAGGTCATTACCAAATTTACAACCTAGGCCCAGTCTTGCAAAGGCTTTTACACACAGGCTTAGCTTTATGCACATGAATAGTCCTTTAGAATTCATTAGAATGATTTGTGCACAAAGTAAGCAGGTGCATGACCAGCTTCACTGAAAGTTTGGGACCCAAACTTCATATTCCCTATTAACAAATGCCTCTTCTGCTTTAGAAAAATATTGACAGTGTAAAGATGAGTGTGATCCTTTGTTCATTTACTATAACACAAATAACTTTATAGCCTCTTTATATCCAAAAAGGGCATTATGTATTTACTTGTAGAGGTATGGAAGTTGAAGAATCCTGCAGGTGGTATGAATACAGAGGGACAAATCCAGAGAAGCTGACAGGATTCAGGTACCTACCTCACTTTGTCATATGAATATATTAATTCCTTAAGGCTAACTTGAGGGGCTCAACACAACTACATAATACAGGTCCGTAATTTCAACTATTAGTCCACAAATCTAATATCTAAACTAGATCTGGATCTGGTTTTTAGAGTCTGCCAGGAGGCTGCCAGAATATGGAATGATTGATGAGACCAATAATGACAGATGTGGTCTATTCAATGATAACTGTCTAGCTACTGGGGTATAGAAATTTATAAGTTGAACTGTTGAAGCAGGAGACAAATTTAAATTTGAGCAATGTAACTGTTCCACAGAAAAGGCTAAGAAGACTGTAATGTTTAGAAAAGAACTTGGCTCCCAGCTATGTGAAAAGCTTGTATATAGCACAACTGAAGAATCCTATTTAAAATATTCCTAAGCATCCATCACTATTATTTATTTTAAAATAATAGTCAAATTATACTAATAAAGATGCAAGCTACAGCTTTTAAAATCAAGCACTCAGTAATCAAAGAACCCCAACAGTTAAATTTTCTCTGAAATAAATATGCTACATTCCTGTTTCCCTGTTAAATATAGATTTTCAAGTGTCCCGTTAAACTTGAGTTAAATATATAATATGAACAGCATGTACATATTAATGCAATGGAAAATTATTAATTTTTAGTCTGTCTTCAGGTATGAATGCCTAATTTCACAATGCTTGTGTCAAATTACTGACAGTTTGCAAAAAGGGGAAACACTGTGAGCATAGACACCTACTCTGCAAGGCACCTTCTACATTTTTATGTGACAGTCTCACAAGAAAATGATAGGAAGGAGATTTATAATCAAATCTTTCCAAGTAGCTATAGAAGTCTAGAATTTGTGAACACAGAATAATTATAATAATGGTTCGCTGACTTCCTAAGAAGAGCTGTTGAGCTAGGACTTGCAGGGGTCAGTTCTCAATCCCAAATTATATGACTGAACTGAAGGATTTTGGGCAGAGAGTGCTAATCATATTTGTGGATGGCAGCAAGAAAGGGGGCAGGCAGGTATATAAAATTTACATATGTTTTAAAATTACTAAACAAAGACAATGAAAATAAAGACCAAAGTAAGGAAGAACATGAAGCAGTATTACAAAAATCACATGGGTAAAAAAAACCAGGAAGGGTGGGTCATGGGTATATGAGCATGCCAGGATAAGGACACTAAACAAAACGCAGGCAACAGCATCACGGATGTTAGGAATGATCAAATTACTGCGAGTCAGAAATATAAGATACTTAAAGGTTTGTTGGTTTGGATTTTTTCTCTAATGGCAAATACAGCACAGCTGTATTTCCCACAAGCCATTCTGTACAAATCCCATTCCAATCCTGTCTGAACAGGGCTTTCTAACTTTGATAGAGTGAGAGAAACACCAAAAGGTCAGCAGAGACATTTGCTTTGAAGGAATTCAGCTCCTATTGGAGAATTAGATTTGCAATTCAGAGCCTTATTTGATGAAGTTAATAAGCACATGACTACATTTTAGGGAAGCAGGCTGAGGTTTTTTTCAGCTAGGCTAGCGCTTAAAATTAGGCACCAGCTTAAGTATCCTGTCGAACCAGGATCTATAAACTTGGTTGGAGTGATGCCTTTTCCTGGGTACTTGGGAAGCAACAGAAGTTATGTGCTCTTAATTCTGAAATTAATGCTTGGAAAAATAAATAAAAGCTTTTATTTTGGAGGGACTTGGTCATGTCCTATTTTAATCCAATGAGCAGGATACTATCAATTTTCTTTTTATAAACAGAGATAATTTAGAGGCGCACTGATAATCTGAATGTTAGGAAAAACTACATTTACAGCAGTTAGTGTCAAACTGCACCATTTTCCTGGTGCTCTGGGCAGAATTCAGAGCATTGTTTTTATCTCTGAAGCTCCAAATTATTTCAGTTTAATGTTTTTTCTTCTGAAGCGTTGCCTCTTTTGCCTTTCTCTGTGCTACAGCTGACATAAGCAGAAGTACACAGCATGAGCTTTTCAATTCAGGAGAAAAATCTGCTTATACGTTACACAGCCTCCTTAGCTCAGCACTTCACTCTTTGGCACAACAAACCTCAATGACTGGTACATTCTGCCAAGCACCCACCTTTCTTTGGGTATTAGTTAGGGACAAAATCAAAGTGTGAGTTCAGAAATTACGGTCCTATAATATTCAGCAGAAGAAACAGTGCTAGCAATTATGACAGTGGTGACCAAAAAAGAGACCTTGTGCCAATTTACTGAGGTTTACTGTGATTTTAAATTGCTTAAAGGCACGTAGACTTGGAAAGATACGTTTATCATTTTACAAACAAAATAAAAAGAAGCAACAGTCCAAAACCAAAAGAAAATTTTTTTCCATTTCAAAGTCATTTTACTCCAACCACAATATTTGCTATTTAAGAACTTAGTGGATTTGTGTTCGTATTTTTCAAGGTGGTTTCAGTGGGAGAGGCTTTTATATGTCTCAATGATCCATTCAGAGATCAAAGCTGCAGAAGATTTAATATTATCATGACAAGTCTATCCCTGAATGTTGAAAGCAACTCCAGATTACTCCCTCCCTTGGTTGTCATATTACTAAAATATCTGGACATTACTGCCAAGTTAGACATATTTAAATCTTCTGATTCCTCTTTCTAAACAAGCATCTCTATCTCTGGCAATCCACTTCTTGCCAGTTTTCTATAAATTTATTCCAAATTACCAGTATCTTTCCAGCAATGAGAGCTTCCAATATTTTATTGTTTCACCAGCTTTAGTGAGCACGCCATGTAATTTCCTCTGTCTTTATGGAGGCCTGGATTTGCTGTGGCCAGCTTTACTGCCAGAGGCGATTGCAAGTGCATTCATTTTCACTGTGCACTACATGCAGTGAGCATATAATCATCTTCTGGAACCATTCTGCTCTGGTCTGTCTCTTCCATTAGATATGAAAGTTTAACATCTTTGCCTTAGCTGTATTTGCACATTTTTCCCCCTATGCTCATTTTCTCACACGCTCTCATTTTCCTAATCTCTTAAATCACTTTGGATTATTTCTGTTCTGTTCGCGTTTGTATAATGCATTGCATAATTTAATCTGTGAAACTTCAGATGATACCAAATTTATTCAACTAGCAGCTGCAACACAGATCAAGGTCTTCTGAGACGGAGAAAGCAGGAAGAAAATCTTTCCCCATAGGAGTCATTACTGTTTCTCTAAGAGAAGACATTTGCAAACAACAGGAAGAAGGCCGAGACCCAGTTTCTGCTTAGTAAGTAAAAGGTGGACATCAACAACTCCACAGACTACTTCATGGTCTTTTGCCTTTACTCTTCTTGTAATGATCACTGAATAAATAATGGCATATCACCCCCACCGTCTCTTGAAATTCTCCACATTCATTAAATCTCCCCTATATTTCCATGTATGTTTCCAATATTTATAGGCTTACCTATTTATTTGTCATTTGAAATGGTTTTTACCCCAAGACAATCTCTGGCTACAGGTAAAGATAACATGCTCAAGAGCAAAGATCTTAGGACTCTCAGCTAATAAAACTATGCATACCCGCTGCTAAAGTAGGACTCATCTGCCCCATCAATCCTGGAAAGCTGGATTTTTCTGGACTGGAATCTATCAGGTAGCTGAGCACTCGTCACTTGAAGTTAAAAATTTGCTCAAATGCCTGGACTTGATCTGTCTTTTCAGGTCATCAGGAATTCAGTCAGGACAAACGGTCTCCTCCGACACTGAGAAGCAACAAGCACTGCCAGGGTGCTGCATCTGTGCTCCACATTCCGCTCTGGCCAGCAGATTACTCACGTGTTAATTCAGCGTTGTGCTGCTGGTGGGGCAAGGGGAAAGGACAATGTATTTTCCCCTGTTCTTGAAAGCTTCGTGACTTGATCCAAATGACAAGATTACATTTTGCAGGGTTGCTCCAGCTGCCTGTCCAAAGACAAAACTGCAAGAGGCAAGGCAGGCTGAAGCAGCCCTTGATCACGAGCTGGAATTAGTATTGCTGCACAGAAATGCAAAACAAAATTTCACAGATTTTCTTAATTGACTACCATATTCTGTGCATGTGTTCAAATGTTATTTGACAAAACCAGTATCTTTTCAGGAATTAAGTAAATTTCTGTATGTTTCAGAGCTTCTACATCATGAACACATTCTGCCATAAGTATTTCTGAGTCCAAAGAATGATCCTCAACAACTGAATCCAAGCAAATGCCATCTAGTTCGCCCTAGATAAGATATTCTTGCAAAATGCAGATCTCCATGAAATGTATTTGTAATCATTAACACTGAAGTCCTCTTTGGAACTAATTTTTCTCTGGAACTGAGCAGAACTTTCTCTGCTCGAGTCTCCTCAAATGTTGTGGGTTGCTGGTGCTGAAAGCCTTCTTTGGTAGGATTTATTTTCTCTAAATCAAGATGTGTCTTATCTGGAAAGTAACCCCCAAAGTATCAGTCAGATAAATTCATCTGCCTTCTAAAATTTTTATTTAAGAATGTTTTAACACTTGTATATACAACTGCACTCACTATTTTTCAATGGAATAAAAAACATTGGGGGTAGAGGGTCAGGGAACAGAAAGAAGTGTGAAGATCAAAATTAGGGTATCAAAAGAAACATCAGGTAGAAAACCTTTGCAAGCATTTATACTGTCTTAGGAAGGAAATTTACAAGTAAACTGTATTACAGCGACAGTTCTGCAATTTTGCAATCCCCATAATCAAGAGCACTCTGACAAACCTTGTAGTCTGATTTTAAAACAACCCTGCTGCAACCAGAAGAGTCGAGGCTTCAAACAACACATATGAATGCAAAAAAGTGAAGGTGTAACTAGAAAAGCACAGCCGAAGCAAGGGCGGTAATCTGATGTACTGCAATAAACACTGGGGTCCTTCCCCTCCTGAAGGCGCACTCAGCGGAGGCGCTTCCATGAGGGCCGACAGCCCCCCGGCAGAGCAGGACAGGCCCGGCCGAGGCCGGGACAGGGCCGAGGCTGAGGGAGCGCGGTGCCCAGCCGGGGCAGGGGCAGCGGCAGGGGTAGGGCTGAGGGAGCGCGGTGCCCGGCCAGGGCAGGGGCAGGGCTGAGGGAGCGCGGTGCTCGGCCGGGGCAGGGGCAGGGCTGAGGGAGCGCGGTGCCCGGCCGGGGC
>VZTA01019909.1:40283-55210 GCA_013398855.1 Mohoua ochrocephala
TTTTTTTTTTTAATGGAAGGAGTGAGGGATAGATGTACAAATATGCATATGAATTGGGAATGCAGTGTTGCAAGCAGAGTTACCTATAGGTCCTCTTGATTTCAAACAAGAATTCTATCTGTATTTAGAATTTGGGGTATCACTTGCAGGATGTTTGGTTGGGGAACAACCTACTTAGCTTTGGGAAAATGAAAGTGAGCACTACTTCAAGATCTTGAGAAAAGCTTTAGTGTAAGAAAAAGGGCGAAGTTGGGTGTGAAAGTGTGTTAGTTCATTAGAGATTATTGACAATCAGCTTTGTATTAGAAAGTGTATTTTTAGCTTATAGAAGATACATAGTTCTTTTAAATAATCCTTCAGATTCATTATGTGTGTTTATTGCCTTGGGAGTTAAATATTGCAATTCCTTGGCAATAGAGTAGACTATGGCAATTGTTCATTTCAATACGAATGCATATACAGGAAAATAGTGTGAGTTGAAAATAGGTTTAATAGTGGTGCTGTGTAATCTAAAGTTTGTTAAACCTTGAGGTTTTCAAAAATATTTATTTTTATGCACTTATTTTTAAAATAAAGCTTCCTTTGGATTAGCAGCAAGTAAAAATTCAAGAATGTGGCATGATGTTGCATCAAGACATGGGTCATGGAGGCATAGATAGTCTTGCAATCTTGGAATAAAAGCATGAACTTACAGGAGACTGCTGTCCTGGGTCACGTTTCTGTGTGCTGGTGGTTCTAGTATCCGTTAAAAGAAAAGGTGGTGTGAGTGATTAATATGAACATTATGCTTTCATACAAGAATTAATTAAATAAAGCCAAGGACCGAATTAATACAATGAAAGCATGAAGAGTTAGTAAGGAATTTTTAATTTTAGAATATATTCTACAAATATTAACTTACTTGGAATATGATAGCTGCTTGCACTGTCATTGGTATCAAATCTTTCCGATGTTCTCATCTAAAAATGGGGTGGGTCCATATAAGTCTGAGCATAATTGTTGTCTTCTGGAAGTCTTGTGTACTTTTTTGATGTTAATACAGATAATATAATTTTTTATTGTGTTTGTTTTGCCCTGTTGAAGCTTAATCTTGGAGACGATATTGTGAAAGTTGTAATCGATTGGAGCAAGCTTCAGAGCACATCAGCACTTCAGCCAGCGTTGCTCTTTAGTGCACTGCAGCAGCACATTTTATGTTTACAGGTAAATATTTCATGGGACACATTCGACTTGAAAAAAGTGATCAACAACTAAAAGTAGTTATCTCAGCTGTAAAATTTCAGTAATTTTCATCTTACATTGCTGTGTTCAACAAAAAAGGAATGCAAAAGTGTTAAATGCTTTGGATTCCACTATGCTCCATAGGTACTCGCACTTACAGATTTTTCAGATTAGTGGTGGGAATAGCCACTGTAGGTGAGCAGGCTGAATAAATGCAGCCTCATTGATTTCTAGACTTGCATTGTAAATGTGATACATTTCCATCTATGGTGGGTTATAATTAAGCAATAAGACACGGCAGGTGTGTGTCATGCTATGATAATGATTCCATGCGTTGGGTGAGTTTTGAGGCTCATAGAGTGCTTTCAGTGGTTCAAGAAGTGGCATTATCCCAGCATGACACATCCTGGAGTGTCTTACTGCAATTAAATATATTTTCAGCGTAGGTTTTTTTTTTAAAGAGTAATTTCTTTGACATTAATGTCTCATCTTGCCAAGTAGCCAGTCACCATTACTGTCATTTCTTTTAACTATTTGAAACTTTCCAACCCTGCCAAAAGTAATTTAGTTGCATGGCAGGGAGGGTGAGCAGTTTGTCAGCTGGTAACTGAACAGTGTTTTGACCTTGATAGTTCATATGTAAAAGATGGGGGTTTGAGTACTACTATTTTGCTTCAGCTAGTCAATGATTATTGGAGGTGCATAGTACTGAGAGGATGAAAAGGGAAGTTTCTGTGTTTTCTTGTCTGTAGGTATAAGAAAGACCCTTTGTTTTCCAGACATCCACCAAATCTTTGGTGTGATGAACAGAAAGAGAAAATACGCAAGATTAAAGCAAATAAAATTTACATCCAACATGTAAGAATGCTGCAAGTAGGAATTTGATTCCATTTCAGAAAATGTGACTGCTAAAAATCATGTTGTCTTTAAAAAAATTGAAGTAATTTATAGAGAGAAGATACGCAGTGAAATTCAGACTAGATGAAACTGATAGAAATTAAAAAGAGACAGGGACATGTATGTGTACCGAGGCTTTGATGTTACATCGTACGTAAGAGTTATTGCAGTAAAATAAGTATTTTTCCTGCTACAAATGTCAGTGCCTTTTCTCGTTTAATTTCATGACCTAAGTAGATAATCAACCGTGTCAAGCAAAGCATGTGTTCATGATAATGCCTATGTATTTCATGTCTGTGTTCTCTCATTCACTTGGGCAACTACGGTTTCAAGTGGAGAATGTAGTGCTGTGGTGATAAAGTAAAGGCTTTTCAGTGTAAGAGCACTGGATTTCATGTTAAGGAGGAAAAATACTAAGCCTTACTGTTCTGAGTAAGCATTTGAATGACATGTTAATTAAGTGGCATTGATGCCAGTGACTGAAGCTTTGATTTAGCTAGTAACACAGGAGTATGGGCAGATTTTCACAGAAATTTGGGAGTTTTCAAACCTCTAAAAGACACAGGTCAGAAAGGTCAGAATTGTGCACAATATTTGGAACTTCTTTCTAATCTTACTACTGTGTTCCGTCAGAGGAAGATGTTGCAATTCCCAAAATTATTTCCATTGTTCTAGTTGGAAATTGTAGAAGTACTTGTCTTCTTGGCTTTGGGACTTTGGGACTTTTATTTTTTTAACCCTAACATACTGTTTTCTTTGTTCAGCCTCTCTTAGAAAAACTACAGTCATTGATTAAAGAGGAAAATATAGGCCATGTTGAACCTGCAGGTAAAACAGAAAGCCAAGCAAGTTCAGATATTTATGATGGTAACAGTCAAACTGAAGAAAAATATGGAAGTTATGACTTGAGAGATCTGAAAGATGCTCATTTTAATTTTGATCCAGAAGTGGTCCAAATAAAAGCGGGAAAAGCAGAAGTAAGTGATTTATGTGAATTTAAAAACAGAAAAATGAAAGCGCTTTCTAAATTTTAAATTTAAAGAATGAAATAGATATATGCCATCATGTTTATTACCTGCAGATTGACAGGCGGATATCAGCCTTCATCGAGAGGAAACAAGCCGAGATCAATGAAAATAATGTCAGGGAATTTTGCAATGTTATTGATTGTAATCAAGGTAACTGGCTAGCCAGACTTTAATCTTCATAGTAATTTAAGTTGTGTGGGTTTTTTGTTTAATTTTTTTTTTTATTTTTCAAAAGCACTAATCTATACTTAAGACTGAACTTTCTTTTAAGAGTAACTTTGTTTTAAAATTTAGAACTTGCATGTGCCCTGCAGATGTCAGATAGAAAAACAAAGTAAGCAGTCACTGGATGACAGTGTTTAACGCATCCCATACAGAAAGATTTTATCTATTATTTTGTTAATTTTAAGAGCTGCTATCTTAGTTCATATGATTTTGTCGCTATCGTTGCCCGTGTTTTAACTAGATGTTCCTCCAAAGTAAATGGAATTGCAGTTCAGAAATGTCCTGTGAATTGCATGTTCAAATTGAAGTTAATTTAATGCTAGTTAAATTACAAAGAAGTATTTTTTACAATGAATTTGAGCTACTAGCTACTTGAAATGCCTTTTTTTTTTTTTTTTGCATTGCTCTCACTGTTGGTGTTTTTCATACACCAGCTAGTACAATTGGCTGGATCTGTAACCAGTCTTAAATCCATCTGGTAGACTGGATCCCGTTTACAGGATCAGTAACTGTAGCCAAATGCATGTTCGAAGTTAAGACAGTTTTATATACATAAAACTACCTAAGTAGTGCAGAGATATTTTCTTAGTACCTGTGAACCCACATGTGCATTGTCCCTATGATTTAATTACGCTCTTAGAGATCAAAGCTTATTGTTCAGTAAGCTTCTTAGAGAGTTTAACTGCTTGAATGTTAGTTGGAATGCAAAGGACATCTGAAGTTTAGTAGAATGTGCTAGATAGTAAAACACTGTTTCCCAAAATTGTTAATTATGTACAGAAGAAATGATAAGACCTCGTTGTTCAGACACAATAAAATATGTGTAAAGCTTTGGTGTATAGGAACAGAGATTAAAATATAAACATTAGAATAAATTAAGGTGGTCCATACTATAGGTTTTTATGGTTAAGCAAATGAAAGAATTCACATGGATCAGAATAAATGCAGGAGGATTTAGGAAAGAATGCTGATGAAACTAGATCAGTCAAAAAAATAGAAGAGTTTCAGAAAAGGACATAAAACCAAAATAACAATGGTAAGCAGGAAAAAGGCTTCTGTACAGGAAGGAAGAAATAAGCTACAGAGAAATGCAGTGAAAAGTAAGAACCAAATAAATTTGTATACGTGTGTGCATATGTTTATATGAGTGACTTAACCAATGAAAACCAGTAGGTCCATGCAAGTGTGTGAAACTATTAAGGGGCAAGTGTTTATAGAATGAATTAAGTGTTTCTGATTTTTTTTATTGTTTGAGGCATTTTAATTAGATTTGTTAAAAGTATCAAAGCTGATGGTGGTTTGAATATTTTCGATTAGAAATACATAATTAGGACCTCACTTTCTTATATCATTATTTGTTTAGAAAATAGCTGTGCCAGAACAGATGCAATTTTCACACCCTATCCTGGATTTAAAAGTCATATAAAGGGTAAGCAACTCTTTTAATACCCATTTAAGTGTCCAGATATAACAGCACTGATAAGTTTTTGATATCAAAATTTTTTATAGAATGCTCAAAAATGCAAACTTAACGTATTGATTTTTGACTCTAGTGAATACTTTTACATCTTCATTTATGTCTCCAAGGTTTTAAATCCCTTAACTGCTTCACTAAATTAATGATTAGGCACTAAAGACCAAAACAAAATAGCCTGTTTTCATTGTCTGAAAGGAAATCTGGAAAAGATAAAGGAGGACAGAGAAGCTGAACAATTCTTGGTTTTTCTTCTATGGTGAAGCCGTCAATAAGGAAATGAGATTGAACAGGATTATCTTCTATTTTTCATTAGTTGGTGTAAGTGTGTTGAAATAGACTATAATTTTGGGACAGTGGAAGTTCTAAGACATAGATTTATAAGAAGTGACAAGCTGGGGAATGAGTTTATCACTGCACTAACTTTTGGAAAGGCATAAATAATATAAAAGCGATTGTCTAACAGAAGTTGTGTACAAGATTCTGCTTGTTCATCTGCTGCTCTCTAGGTGTATGCAAGTTACCCTTCTTTAAAAACAAACAAAATACCCAAAAGGAGAATGAAAGTAACCCTCTTTTCCATTTTTGAGAGTGGTAATATTCAGTTATCCACTTGATATTGGTCCTAGAAACCAATTAATTATTTTGAATTCTGTAATTCTGAATAATACCGTAAAGCACAATAATAAGTATTGAAAGGTACAGTGAGCTAAGAAGGACATGGGGAAGTGAGTTTGATTTTAGAATGTGTCACATAGAACCTCTTTCAATGGTCAGTGTTTTAAACTGAGTGTTAGTTTGTAATGTGGTAGCATAATACAGGAAAAAAGGGAAGTTTGCACTTCATGGAACAGTTCATAACTGAAATGTGAAAAACACTTAGAAAGGAATCGGAAGTAAAACCAACATAAATTAAAGCAAGAATGTAGCATGTGGCTTTCATGAAGTATTGAGTAGGATGGTGTATGTGTGTGTGCTTCAGCATCTGGAGCTGCCAATATAGTCTTTAAATCTGCAGTACGCTGCAGTAATTCTGTGAGGAGAACTTAAGAAATGACTGTGATTTAGCGAGAAGTGATCAAAATCTTCTGATGAAGACATGGCTCAGCATGGGTAAAAGATAGTCCCAGATGCAGCTGAAGAGTCGCTAAAGCTTTTACCCAAATTACAAAAATTAGAAGTGAACTTCCTTGCTGAGGTTCGTATTGGTTCTTCCAGTTGTGTACCTCCCCTCATCTTCATGTATTTATGATGCTTCCTGTAACATGAGGTCTGGCCTCTTCTTTGCATTCGCAAAAGCTCACATGCACGACTGCTGACATAGATATCAAGGTTTCTGCTGTTTATCAGCAGCTGATGACAGATTCTTGACATTGCCATTCTACATGAATGTATGAGTAATTCTTTTACTTTGCATATGTAAGATCCTAGGTTTTCGTTAGGTTTCGTTACTCATGCAAAAAATAGGAAAATGCTTTTACTTGAACTTTTGATCTTAATGTATGTGGGACCCTTCATATGCAAGACTTTTGTGAAACGGATTTAACGCAAGTTTTCATGCTTCAATATTTTGATTCTTTTAGTTAGATCTGCTTTGTGTGTCATGTGCATTTATGTGAAATTTATTTTGTCTTTACCCAGTTTCTAGGGTAGTAAACACATATGGACCTCAGACTAGATCTGAAGGAACGCATGGGTCCAGTCACAAAGCCAGTGTATCCATGCATGATTGTGGAAACCAAGCTGTTGAGGAGAGATTGCAAAACATTGAAGCACACTTACGGTTACAAACAGGTTTGTATCATGTTTTAATTTTGACATTGGTGTGCCATTTTATACTATATATTACTGTGGTGAAACTGGGCAAGTCTATAAAAACTGATACTGTAAAAACACTGAAGGGTTTAGTCACCCCAAGTACAATGATCTAGTGTTTAGGGTTTTATGCCCAAAAACTAACCCAGGTTAGCCCAATTTGAGATGCTGAGTTAGTAAATGTACACTTTATGTGGTGGCAAATAAGAGAGAGGCACATCAGAACAGGATTTAATATAATGTGGAGTATCTGGAGGTGGGAGTTCTCCATAGGCACTGGAGTCCTGCCTTGACCCACTGAACAGGAAAAGCTGAGTTTAGGATGAAGGGCTGCTTCATGGACAACTTGTGGGCTGGTGGTAGAATCAACACAAAGGATGACCTGAAACCTTTTCCTAAAGGTTTCTTGACATACATTTAGGCGTAAAGCTTATTTCCCAGAATGTGGGAAGCTTGTTGTCACTACTTCTCTTTAGGCCTGCAAACATGAGTCCATACCTTTCCCTAAAATAAATGCCATAGCCATCAGCCTACTGATATGTTTTAGGTAGTTGCTTTCCTCACCTCAACCCCAGTTTTTTATAATATAAATCAGTGAGGAACTTATCAATGAGAAATTAGTATTTTTCTTGAAAACTATTTTCAAAATAGAGCAAAAGCCCAATCTCCATCTAGTAAAGTGAATTTTCTGCACATGACACTATGGACATACTTGACTTTTTTTGTCTTCTGAATACTGAATAGCTGCCAATCCATTATCTTAAAAATATTTGGAACATTGACTAGATTACTGGATTCCTGTGACTGTGTAGTGAATTAAAGTTTTCTGGCAGCAAGGAGAGTAAGATATGCGTAGATACTCTTGAGGCAGCAGTCAGAGCTTGATGCTTAGCTGTATAGCTGTCTCAAAAATAAGCTGGCTTTTGTGCATGGAAATAGAATTTGGAAATGTCTGGCCAGCATTAGGGTTACAATGTGTAAAAGCTTTGGAGTTTATGCGTATCAGGGATAATGATTGGAGGTAGCTAAGGAGGGGTCCTTGCTTCCAGGTTGTGCCTACAATAGGTGACATAATTTTGTTTGAAGGAATGGGTCAACTAAACTACAGTATAGGTTAAGAAGATGGAAGCATGCAACACCAGCTCAACTCCTGTTTAAATCAGCATTCATGGGGAACATCTCTGTATTATTTGATGCATACCCCAGCAGCCGTGCAAAAAATACTCATCTGAGCAGGTAACATGCCTCAGCTCAGTTCCACCAGTTTTTGTTTCTGGCAACAGAAAGAGTTAATCTTGACTCACTGCCTGTTTTTCAGACCAGCTTCTAGTGCTAGTATTGCTCTTTTCCCTTTACGTTAAGAGAAAGCAATATTAAGAGTGAGAGGTGAGCCAATTTAATTAGTAAGTGCTGAGTGATGAGTAGAGAGCAGAACTGAAGGAGGGAAGCTACCTGCAAAATTGTTTCTTTGAAGGGACAAAATAGATGAATGGCAAAAAACCCTGAAAACACCACAGTAGTGCTTATTTTGGTAGTTTGTGGAATAGAATTGTCTTGTCTAACAGACCCAGAAATAAAAGGAAATGGGTGTCAAAAAGTAAAAGCTTGCTAAGGCCTTGGTTGTCAACATGGTTCAGAACCAGACTATCATTTTAATTGGAATAGCCAGTACTCAGTTGTGATAAACAGTTATTTCATGTAGTTATTTCATTATAGAATGCTATGGAGTGCAAATAAGATGCTTGCTAAGGCTGATCTTTTGATCAGTTCTATTTTTACATGGGGAAATGAGCCCAAGCTGCTGTAGTATAGATGAAAACAGCAAATGGGTTGAGGTGCTGTGTTTTTGTGGTGTGAGTGGGTTTTGCTGTGGGGTTTTTTGTGAGGGTGGTTCTTGGGGGAGCTTGGGGCTTTTTTGTTTGTTTGGTCATTTTTTTGATTTTTTTTTTTTTCCCCAGAGCTCTGTTACTCAATTCAATGCACACGCTCCCCACTCCTGTTCTCCCATCTATGGTCAGGCAAATGCTGTTCTTTGTCAAGCACAACTCATACTTGTCCTCTAACCTCTCATGCTCAGTGGAGATTGTTCTGAAAGAAACCTATCTTAGATATCAAAGCTGAATTAATGTGTGGTCTGCCATCCCATCTGCTCCCTCCTAAGGCTGGTGTCAGCTTTGGAGTGGTCGCATTTCATGTATGACCAATGTATTGTAAGAGTGATCATTAGTTGTTCTGGGACCTCGTCAGACATACTTCAGCCAACTACAAGAAGTTGTCTTACTGCTTTCATTGACTGCACTGGCTTATCAATCAGGTTTTACCCTGAGTCATATTAATTATCCTTCCTTTTTATTATCCCATCCATTTATTTTGTTTCAGCTACCTGTTAATAGCTAATCTTGAAGAATTCAAACTTGCAGTCTTTAGTTAAATAAGTTATTCAAGCGCTTTTCCTGATTTCTTTGCATTACTACTGATGTATTTAGGTGGTCCAGTACCAAGAGACATTTATCAGAGAATTAAGAAGCTTGAAGATAAAATCCTTGAGCTGGAAGGACTGTCTCCTGAATATTTTCAATCTGTAGTAAGAAATTTTCTCACCTTCTTTTGACATATCTAAATGCGTTTGTGCCTTTTGTGCTTGAATCTTTGATGTACAGAGAAAAACTTAAGAGTCAGAGGGCAGACACTTTTAATAAGCAACTCTGGCTTGGTGTAGTGGTTATATTACATGTGGACCATCTAATCAAGTTCATATTCATATTTACCTAATTTCTCACTCAAAAGAAGAAAGTATCTGTTGGGAGAAAAACATTGCTGCCACCCAAGCTTAACTAATTTATAAGACATATGTCAGAGAGGTTGTATTTCTCCCCCCTGCCTTAAAATCTGAAGTGCTTCTTATGTGAAGAAAATTGACTGAAGTTTTGATTTTTTGATACAAATCATTAATGGCTTAAACCAGCTAAAATCGTTTGGTCTTCTGTACATGATCTGATTGATAACGATATGTGAATAACTTCCGAACGGATGAGAGAGTAAACCCCTTAAAAATTGCTTCATATGATTCTGTGACTTAGTTTTTTTCTTTGTTTCTGGTTTTCAGGCAGAGCTCTGTCTCTGAATAGTACACCTGAACCTTAACTCACCAAAGGGTATTAGGACAAAGAGAACATTACTTGTTACTACATTAGGCTCTACTTGACTGTAGGAATTTCTTGTGTGTTATCTTGCTCTTCTTTCCCCATATAACAGTAAGAATGTCTCTTTTACTGTTGATTGCATTTTAATTTGTATCTTCTCCCTTGAGACCAGCCAAAGATGAGTCAGTAATTAAAAATCAATAGCAATATTACATGTTTTTGTTTAATTTTTTGAATTTGTGTTGGAGACCAGTAAAGTTCTTTATTTGTGAGGCTATTCCTTTAAGTGGCTGAAAACCAGAAGTTAAAACACACTTTTCATAAGCTGAAATTTCTATTGAAAGTGCTTTAGGATCTCTAGAATGAGGATCAGGGGAAAAAATTGTGATGGTGGCAATAGTAGTGTTGCACAGTAATTAGCACATTTTATCCAAAGTTTTGCATAAATATTGGTGTGGATATAGGCAAATTTTAGGGAGAAAAATATTGACAGTTTTTAAAGCTCAATTCTGTCTGAAGGAAGCTTCAGTTAAATTGATAGTTGTTGACTGCCAAGTGTGGAGAAGCTTCAACAGCTTCTGACTGCTCTCCAGTAGTATTTCTCATGATCCAAAGTACTTAATTATAAAAAAGGTTTCTTTAATCCATGGAATGGCAGTCAGTGTTTTTTCTATACTTTAAAGACTCTTGACAATGTTGTTACAGAATTATTTGTGGTCCTCTGTCAGTGCAACATTAAGTCTATTTTGATTATGTCTTTTCTTCAGAGCTGTTCTGGCAAGAGGAGAAAGGTTCAATCTCCCCATGTAAGTGCTATTAACTCTTGTTCATCCTAAGTTTAGGATGTTTTGAGTGGAAAGTTCTACGAAGCAAATATCTTAAGTTCTCAGAAATAGCTGCATCAGTATTGGATAGCTTGCTGCCAAAGAGAGAGGGAAGGAGACAGAAAGCTAATGGGTGTTACAATGAAAGGAGTCTTCTAAGAGTATATACTAGGGTAAGTTAGTCTTTTCACCAGGTAGAAGGATGATAGAATAAAACAAATCTATAATGCTGTTAATCAAGCTGAGAGTAACAGGCAATTTCTGTATTCTCATCAGCCTTCTATTAATGTCTTCTGGTTTGTGGCTTAGTGGTTTTTGTTGATGTAAAAATTATTTTTCAGTTTGCTTTACCGGTTTATGAAAAGACAAAATTAGAAATGGCTGGCTTGGCAAAAGTATTGCAGAAGGACCCAACATTATAGCAGATATTAACCTGTCAGTAAGACTTGCCATTTTCACAACACTGTCACATAAGGGAATGCATTAACCATGTCCCTTAGGCGACAAGAGAGAAGTTATTATTGGTACAAGGAGGACCGTGGCTGGAACCTTGTATGCTCCTAGCCATCACCCTTGGACACAGATGGCCTGGGGAGAATGCTTAGAATGGGATGTGAGCCATCTGAGACTTGAGAAAGTAGGCTTGTTTAGGAAAAAAAGTCCTGCATAGGGTGAAATATTCTTATAAAAAGGATGATGACCAGTTTGTGTAAGAAGACATAAAAAAATTGTCAGGTTAAGTGGCACAGAGGAGCTTGATGTTGGGCAGTAGGAAAAAAAACCCCTTCAGCTGTAAACCCAAGTTCTACAGAATCTAGGTAGTCTCATCCAGTGTTTTAACATGAAAGGATTTCTTAGGGGTTTTTATGAGCAGGCTAAACAAGCATTTAATGGAAGTAGCATGAATATATTGACCCATGATTAGGACTGTCTTTTTTCTTGCAAGTTTACATTCTTTTTCCTTTTAATTTAAATAGGCAAAGACTAGATTCAGACAATTGTGCAGGAGTAGTTCTGTCACTTAGTGCAATATGCAGTGACCTCGAGTATCAAGTGATAAGCCACTTCTCTAGCAATTACAAGATGTAAATGATTGTGATTTTTATTTTGTTCTTTTAGCAGAGCTATTCATTGGCTGAACTTGATGAAAAGATCAATGCTATAAAACAGGCATTACTGAGGAAAACAAAAGAAAGCAAGTCCAAGGAGGCTGAGCAGCTTCTTCGATAAAAGTGTTTTCAGAATCCTCATCATGCTTTACACCTACCTAAACCACAGACCTGAGTAGCGTTCATCAGAGATGACTAGCAGTGAAAACAAAGCATGCGTATAAGCTCCTTTTGGATGATCGTGAAAGCTCTCTTTCAGAGTAACTTGTTTAAAAGCAGCCTTATTAATGAAATAGTTACTTTAAAATGAAGAATGTTTCAGGAATGTCATTCTAATAATCCATTCCCTTCTGTTATAAAGGAGGACTGCAGCATTGTTCGTATGTGAAAAGTCTTAACCTGCACACAAAAGCTACATCTCCTGTGTAATTCTTGGTGACTAAGTATTCAAAAGGACTATCTTTTGAATACTGTTCATGGAAGTAGTTTGCATAGATTTGTGAAATCAAATTAAATACTTCCTCAGAAATAAACTGACTTGGGGAAAAAAATTACCAAAACCTTGCAGAATGCATGCTTACCTGCGGGGTTTTTTCTGTATTTGTCACTGTTTTCACAGCTGTTAGAAATGCAGCAAATTGCATTTCTGTGTGACAGGTGATTATGGAAGTCCTATATGTGTAAATAAAAACAACTGTTCTTCACTTTTTCAGTGTCTTGTGGGAATTCACATTTCATAACCTGCTCACAAACAGTGTATTCTAAAAACCATCCCAGGGGAGATCGAGGAGCATGCCAGCAAGGCACCAACTTCCTCTCCATATGCATGCTTACATGACTTTTGAAGCATGTATGCCAGCTGTGTAGTTTAATTTAAAGTCAGACCTTTGGCCACACAGTAAAGTGGGATTTTGTTGTGACTTTTTGGTTGGTTTTGTTTGTTTGTTTTTAATAAACATTTTCTATTTATACAAGTTCTTTTATTTACTGTCATTATTTCAGTTTAGAAGAAAAGTAGCTGTTACAGAGGGAGTTTTATGTGAACTGCTCTGCGTACAGCAGTCATATTGTTGATGTCCTTGTATCAGTCTCTGTGACAGGTGTTATGACTGGACACAGCCTTTGAGTAATAGTAGACCTTTTCTGTGACCTCGTCTTTTTATCCAGAATAACATTTGTTATAACTGCAGCTACTGTTTCTCTGGAGGTGAAGCAGCAGAGATGGGAGATAAAGCTGCTTGAGGTCTTGTCCTGGCTTCAGGAAGGATGACAGTATCATAGTTACCTCTGAGGTGCTTGTTGTCCTTCCAGGAAGAGATCTGAGTGCCTCAGATACAACAGGGGATACGAAGAGGTACTGTTGCAGTTGAAGATGGTCGTGTGTGTGCCACATACCAGGACACTCCTACCGAGACAGCTTTTGTTACATGAAGAGACAGCTTTTGTTACATGAAGCGTTGTCATTGTTGAACATCCTAACCCTATGTTTTGTGAGGGGTATTTTGGTGAAGCAGCACAGTGAGGTGCAACTTTTTTACTTCAAGTAGATAAGCTTTACTTCTTTATTCTTTTTTTGGTCCTCTGGCCTAGGAACCACAGCTCAAAAGAATACAGTGTGGGTATAGTTGCCTTGCCACACACTTCAAACAGTACTTGAAAGAGTGGTAGGAGGTGGCTGTTACAGGGCCAGGAAGAATGGCCAAAGGGATTTAGCTTTTACAAAGCAGTAGCCCCCACTCATGTGCATCGTAATGCAAGTAGAGGTAGCACATGGCGGCTAAGTCTACTGCATTTGCAGTAGACTTACTTTTGCAGTACGTAGTTTTCTTTGGAAGATTCTGGAGTGAAGCCCTAGAAAAAATTACTTGGCAGATGCTAGGCCTGAAATATTTGTCTGGTATTAAAATTCCTTGTTGGTGGTTTACATTAGGACAAGCGCATGTGTATATATACACAGGAGAAAAAGACTTCCATCCTTATCGGGGTCAGTTCTTGAAATAAATTGCAAACACTGCTTATTTCCTCAAGAGATACTGGTTACAAAGACTGCATTAGCTGTTTCAAAGTGGCTTTTTCTGTAGTGAATTGCTGGCTACTTGAAAGATCTCTTGCTTTGGAACTCTCCTCTTTCTTAAGATGGCAGTAAGGTAGCAGTTAAGGGTTAAAAGCATAATGAATAGCTAAGGAAATGACAGCAGATGTACTCTGGATGGTAATTTATTAACCCTGTATAATCTATCAAATACATGCAACAGACAAACTTGATAAATGTCATGGTATTCATCTTGCTTTGTCATTCTTTGGTGTCAAGTTCTTACTTTCTTGAATGCTTAATGCCAATGTGCCTGTACTGTAAAAATTCAGGGGGAAGATAGTCTCTGCTCTGAGCTGAATGTTAACCGTACTTGCATGTTTCAGAGGTCTGCCAAGCTGGTGGAAGTTTCCCTTCCTCTGCTGTATGACTTTATGTGAAGAGGTACAGGGGAACAGGATGCTCTTCTGTGGTTCAATGCTACTGGTCTTACCAGTTTGTCCTTCCCTTGCCTTTTGTCTTCTTGGGTTTTGCCTTCTACAACTAACTTCCACTGTCAGGACTGTTTCTGCAGAAAGATGAGCTCTCCAATCCACCACAGCCCCACATGTTGAAGGTGAGACAGACTAAATAAACAGCACACTTGCTTGTGAGCCTAAATTAATGAAGGATCTGCGCTATGCTCATCATTTTAATGGCAGTGGATTCATTCATGGACTGAGATACCATCTTACAAGAAAACCAGAAGAAAATTTTCTCAAATTGCTTGCAAATTAAAGAGCTCTGGACTTAGAGGCAGGCAGAATGCCTGTTGCTGTACAATAGACGTTTCTGCCGTGATGCAGCCAAGTATAGGTGTCTCCACAAAAGCACTTATGTTCTTTCACAGGCAAACTTCAGAGAAAGACTGGCAGAGTCACACCCTTCCATCCCCGAGGGAAATGCAGCAGATGGAAGCTTAGCAAGAGTCAAAGGAACCCTGAGCCTCTTGCCATCAGGCAGAAGGAGGGGACCTAAAAGATGGAGGGGATCGGAAACAGGTCCCTGTTTGGGAGGCAGGAGAATCCCCTCCCAGCCTCTCTTGCCTTCTCAGGTGCGCTTGTGGAATAGATGTGAGACTCTGGAACTTGATAATCAAGCAAATGATAGTGAAGGTGAA
>VZTA01019910.1:0-12027 GCA_013398855.1 Mohoua ochrocephala
CTTCAAGGGAGTCAACAGCTCCCCTCAGACTTCTATCATCTGATGACTTACTCAGTATCCCTTCCACTCCTGCATCCAGGTCATTTATGAAGATGTTGAAGAGCACAGGGCCAAGGATGGAGCCCTGCAGAACCCGGCTGGTAACAGGTCGCCAGTCTGATGCCACCCTATTCACTATCACCCTTTGTGACTGAACCACAAGCCAGTTGCTCACCCATCTCATGATGTGTTTATCCAGCTGTGTGCTGGACATTTTGTCCAGAAGGATACTGGGAGAGATGGTATTGAAAGCTTTACTGAAGTCCAAAAAGGGTGCATCAACTGGCTTTCCTTGATCAACAGGATGGGTTACTTTGTCATAAAAGGAAATCAGGTTTGAGAAGCACGACTTTCCTCTCATGAAGCCAGGGTGGCTGTGACCACTGCCTGCATTGTTCTTCAGTTGTTTTCCAGTACCTCACAGGAAAATCTTTTCCTTAACTTTACCAGGCACTGAAGTGACACTGACAGGCCTATACTTTCCAGGGTCCTCCTTCTTGCCCTTCTTGAAAATTGGAACAACATTCACCCAAGGATTCCCAAGGCCACTCAATAATCATTGAGAGAGGTTTTTACAATGACATCAGATGATGAATCCCATCAAACCCCGTAGATTTGTAGAGATCTAGCAGGATGGATCATGCTATTGAAATGCTGCGCTAGAAGTTGTTGGAAATTCCTACCTGACTCTTTCTCATCTGCTTGCTACAAAATAAGAAAGATAAGAGGAATATGGAATATTGAAATCAGGGAGATGGCACAATAATTTTAATTCCATAAAAGCCCTGCTTTTAGAAGGGCAATATGATGGCTCAAAGAAATGCAGAAAGTATCACATTTCATAGAAGTAATTCATGTCTGAGTCTAATATCTGCTCTACATACTGCTCTTAACAGTGATGTTGCACAGTGCAAAACATGAGAGGTCTCCCATGACTTTACAGCCCTGTTACGCCTTATCAGCATGTGAGTTTTGCATCTGAAAGGATCCTCTGACCCCCGAGATACATCTTTCTATTGCAATGCACATTTAGTCAAAATACTCCACCTGGTCTTCTTGGTCATACTTCTTCTTGGTCTCAGTTCCTCTACTTAGTTCTGCATAGAACCACCAAAAATAAATAAACAAACAAACCCATTTCCCCTGAAAACAAAAAAAACCCACACTTATGTCATCACAGACTTAGCAAACAATTTCAGAAGGCAACCCTATACATATTTTACACTTTCCTGTCCTGTCTCTTTGAAGACATCTCTCTGTAGAGACAACTATCCACAAAGGAAGTCCACCTTTACAGGTCTGGTACAGTTCAAATGTAGTGTAAAGAGACCAAAAACTTGTTTAAAGCTCCAGTCCTATGAAATCTCACTGCAAAGACAGAAATTCACAGTGCAATTCTCAAAGACAAATTAAAAGATTCCCACCTCAGGCACCATTACAAGACCACAGGTCAGTCCAAAGAGTATCATGTTTATTCCATACATCCAACGCAAGAATATGAAATAAGATGCTACTGATGAGCCAAAGTGACCTGTGAAAACATGACATGTGATAAAAAGGCAGATTAGGTAGTCCTTTGATGTTATTTTAGCTAAAGATGCACAAAATTTATTTAAAATAAATAAAATCAGGAGAGGCTTTTAATTACACAGTTGATTCTAATTTTAATTAATTTTAAATTCTAATTACTTCTAAATTTGATTTGTTTTAATTTTTTCTCTTTATTACTGTAATGCTAATAACTTTTTTGCATATTGCATACTAGTACGCATTGAGCTGGCTGAGAAAACAGACACAAAAATATAGAAGTATTAGTTAAAGAGAGTATTTAGGGCCAGATAGGAGCTGTGACACTTCCTATTACTAAGTAATCTCTAGAAGTATGTTTCAATTATTTTTAAATTTTTCTCTGTCTGATGTGGATTTTAAGCATTCTTGGCAAGCTAAGCCAGGACCAGGCCAGTTTTAACAGGAAGCAACACAGATTTAGCCAGTGGGGAAAGTCTTTCCGAGGAGAGAAAACACTTTTCAGTGCGGTTATCAGAGTGCACACCAGATTTTTTCACAAGAGATGAAAAAAATTATCTGCACATGTCTGTACCTTTTCTTTCTCTTACTTTGTTGTTTATGTGCTCTATTTGTAGCCGGGTGTGCAGGCAGCCCCATTGCTAGGTGAAGGATTTGACCTCACACACTCCAGCCCCCGACCCAGACCTGTGCACAGGTAAGAGTCTGCAGGAGAAGCACTGAGAACCGAGGGCCTGATTTGACCCACGCTCTGCAAGTCAGGCCAAACAAAAATAAAAGCTCAGATTCAACCCCAGCTTGCTTTAGCACAGTTCTGCTTACTACAGGAGAGCTGTCAGTTAGAAAAACACTAGATTTCAGTTCCATTACCACTCATTTGCAGGTGAAAACAGGACCTTTCTATACATTTTTCTCACTAAGTCTAGTTTAGGAGCCTGGTGCACTCAGATAGCAAATGAGAAGTAAATCTCTCTGTTCAGAGGAACTCATATTGTTATTTAAATTGTTATTTCCACACTGTTTTGCAGATATGTAACAGATTCTTTCAGTCTGTAATATGAAGTTAATATATGTTGTGCTATTTGGGACACATATATTCATATTTTACTGTAACAGCTCGATCAGTAGAAAATTTAATACACTTGCACAGGTTTAATCCCAGAGTATAAACAGAGGTCAACTAAGAATCATTTATCACAGCTGTGCAAAGGGAGGAACAGGCCATTCTGTCAAGGATTTCAGCATTTTGAATCTGCTTTATTCACAGTTCAGAATTAAACCAAAATTTTGAAATTTTGTGTGAAGTGGCCTATCTTAGCTGTGACCGACATACTGGGAAGTCTGGGGAGAGGTATAAAGCAGGAGACTTTGAGTTACCCTCTCTAGTTGTGATATGCAGATTACTCAGTTATAACCAAACGACAGCCTTTGGGTATGCTATGGATTAAAAAAAAAACAGTGCAGGAAATTATGAAGATTTCTGATTTCAGGTTACTTTTGTAGACCTCTCCATGCTACATTATTATTTTGCTCAAATCCTAATATCCCCATTCTATTGGGAATACCTTCTTTTCATGCACTGAGTTATAATTCTTGTACCGGTTATTCTGATGAAACCTCTGCTATGCATCCACCTGGAACATCTGTAGTGAGGCAATGCATTGGAAATACTTGTATCAGTATAGTTACTCAAGCCAATGCACAGACTGCTCATGGGCTTTATTCTTTTTCACCAATCAGGCAAGAATAGACACTTCTGGTAAGTCAAAAGCTTAACTATGGATGTGGGCAGATCCAAACAGGGACCTGCAACAGGGAACACAGAAAATGTCACAAATGGACTGCACTAGCTGTGAACAAAACCAGTCCGAGTTTCACCAGTGTTTTGAAACCACTCTGAGGTGCAACATGTTCACGCGTATGAATGAAATACTTTTAAGTAGGCTTTAGCCATCTTTCCCTTCATCCACAGCCTCACAACACTAGGCATTGGCATGCAGATTGGTGTGCATTGCATAAATTGCTTCAGTGGGGTAAGAGTCGTCCTGTCCCAGCACAGGTCTATGTGATTCCCATAAAGTGCTGTTGCACAGATAATACTGAATGTCTGTTCTGTAAGGAAAAGAAGCCTCTATTTTCTAAATATAAATATTTCATACATTTATCAACTTCCATCTCTTTTAAACATCAAAACCCCAGCATCAGATTCACCTGGTGCCAACATGAGGACGCAGCACAGCAGAGCTTGATGCCTTTTGTTCTGAAGCCAGTCTCCCTGCGCTGGGAGTGACTCAGCATGAAGAAGGGAGTCTGCCTGAGATAGCTCAGTGCTTCAAGCTGTTACCTGAAATTTCTAGACAGCTGGAGGACATGAAGAGTCAGACTTGTCTGAGAAAGGCTCTTTATGTTGTAGTGGGAAGCATTTGTTGTAAAGGGAATCTAAGTGTCAGACCCTCACTCAGGTATCTATGCACTTAAGTCAAATCTCCTTCAAATAAAGGGCTGCAGTTTAAATTCATCACTGGAACTGCAACAAGAAACTGACTTGTGGCAGACCCCTACTCTCAAACATACTCATAGTAATAACCACACTTCTTCATTTATATATGGGGCATCCAGGCCCACTATTGTTCTCTCTGTGTTGTATTATGTGGTTGAAAATGAGAGAAATACAACTTACATGAAGCTCAAAGTAATGAAAAAAGTGGCAAAAATAACTGCAGTATAGCCTGTGTAGTATAATCTGTAGAAAATAAATACAGACACAATAAAGTGAAGGGGAATAAAGTGAAAGGCTAAATCACAATTATACTTCTCTAGGATTAATTTGAACAGTGTCTCTTGAACTGCCACCTGTATTATGACAATTTTTATCTGTAAAGTGATACTATCTGAAGAAAATTTTCAAGTAATTATAATATCAAGCTCAACAAATATTAATGAGAAAATAAATACTCACTGATTTTAAACTATGCATTGAATACAGACACATATCCTAAAGAAATTTATCACTTTGGCATCAGAAATGTGGTACTAGATCCTATTCTTACTTACTTACTTTCAATCTCCTTAATTTTCATTTCCCAGGGTATGCAGGCTGTCTTAAAATTTTCAAAATCTCTTTGAAATTTCATCCATTTCTGAAAAGAGTCACAGAAAAAAAAAAAACAAAAACCACACTATCATCTCAGAGTCCAGATGCTTGGTTCTTCCTTGAGCTAATGTAGCCCCTTAATCATCCACACCATCCTTTGGCAGAGTCCACAAAGTAACTGCTTGTGAAGAGCCATCTCCTTTTATTTGTTTCAATATGTCTCCTACTGGCTTTGTGTGAATTTCCTATTTCTACCACACGAAGAATTATTAGCTAATCACTTCCTTTCATGCCAATCTTTTTCTTTTTTCTTTTTCTTTTTCTTTTTCTCTTTTTCTTTTTCTTTTTTCTTTTTTCTTTTTCTTTTTCTTTTTCTTTTTCTTTTTCTTTTTCTTTTTCTTTTTCTCTTTTTCTTTTTCTTTTTCTTTTTCTTTTTCTTTTCTCTTTGTTTCTCTTTCTCTTTCTCTCTTCCTCTTTCTGTTTCTTTTTTTTTCATCCTTAACAGAGGGCTGTCTCAAGGGAAAGACTGAATTTGGATTCGGTCCACACAAATACCCAATCTACACCAAGTTAAATTAACTTTCGCAAGATATTGAACTCTTGCAAACTCCTGTAAAACACTTGATTTTTGTTTTGATGACAAGTTTCAAAAATCAAACCGTAAGCTTTCATTAGAAATATTTTCATGCAAGGGCAGTAGAAGTAAAAGTTTTTAAGTTCATGGAAAGGAAAGGAAAGCTACTGTGGAAGATGAGTACCCATGGCAATGATCTCCAGAAGGCTTCCCATGAGATTTCCAGGAAGCTAGTGAAACAATCAATTTACCTTGGTCATCATCACTTTGTATGCATAGAATTTTTTTCCTTTTCCTTTTCCTAGAGCGCCTTCAAACTTGTCAACAAAAAGCTGTGCTTCCCTGGAAAATGAGGGCAAAAGATAGATATAGATTATGGCATAGGAAATTTTATATTGTCACTATCATATTAATGTAATTTTTTTACTCCTCATATGTTGCGGTGAGCTGGGAAGGGGAGGTCAAAAAAGATATTAGGCCATGATTTGGTCCAAAGAAAAACCCCTTCTTGGTTTGCTGGAGGAAGCCTGGCCCATCCACTCATGCATATTCATGTACTCTGCAAGCTGTAACCAAATCCCTCATGCCTGCCCCCTTGCTCCCATTGGTTGGTTTGTAACACCCGCCCCTTTCCCCTTGCTCCCATCGGTTGATTTGTAACNCGCCCCTTCCCCCTTGCTCCCATCGGTTGATTTGTACCCCCCGCCCCTCTCTCCCTCTCTCCCCATTGGCTGTTCTGTATCACCCCGCCGCTTCAGGAACCCCTTATAACCCCCCAGCCAAACGGAAGTCTCCCTCTCGGTTCCTGGGTCGCCATGTGGATCCTCTTCTTTACCGGGGGTTTCACGGAATAAAACCAGTGGCGGCCAGCCCGAGGGCCACCTCTTCACCTCTGGGGCGCCTTACCATCATTCGCAGGGAGGTGCAAGGCCCACAGTGGCCATGAGTGGGGACAGCTAGCTAGCAGAGGTGTTAACCTCGCCTGGAACTCTGTGGAGACGGGGTTCTGAGGAACACGCAGCAGCTTGTCCCACACAGCACCAGAACCTGCAGGCGCATTTTTTTAAACACTCATAGAGCTTTATAAAATTTTGTTCCCTTAGTAATGTTTGGAAAGGAAAGCGCTGATGTTTTGTATTTTGCAGAAGACTATACATGTAATGTATATGTAATACAAAAATACAAACAGCTTCAGTCACCTGCGCTAATACAAACATATATGGAGCTCTGAGATCTGCCTACATCCAGTCAATGTTATCAAATACTTTTAGTCACAGTGACCTTTGCAGTTCAGCTGCTGCCCATTTGTGTGATGCACAAACGGTTACTCCTGTTATTCCGACACTTATTCCGACAGAAGAAAGAAGGATCTCGTGGGGGGTGCAGATTCTTGGTGGTGATTACCTTTCTTGCTGCCTGCAATTCTTTGCTTTTTTCTACTCTTCTAATTTCTCCCTTGCTCTCTTCTTTGACAGTGAATAAGAGTGCATTATCATTTTGATCACCAAAATGCGACCTCATTTGTGTCTTAATCTTGCTCTGGATACATTCGAACCACCCCCCTCTGTGTGTGCGGCTTAGGATGCGTTCCCAGGTTGGGAGGGATATGTGTACACTAGAGCTTTGGTTCCTTTGTGTCTATGCTTCTCAATACTACATTTAATTTAGCTCTTCCAGATTTTTGCATGTATCTTCTCTAGCTTTACCAGTCCCAGAGTAATTTCTTTGAAAAGCAGCTTCACTGCTCTCCAAAAGGCTAAAATTTTGCTTATGGCAGTTATGTAAGTCAAATTATACAAATATGAAAGGAAGACTTTTAAACTCTTTTTAAAATGCATAATGTCCATGAATTAAAACAATAAAGAGATGAGATCAAGTGCATACTAATGTTTCCTCCATTTAATCCAATTTCCATTTATGACTTCCCATTATGTCTGTCCTGAGAAAATGTGCTCTAAAGGCGAAATGTCCTAACCCACTGGAAAACAGACCAAGGATTCTTAGCTCAGTGTACTCACAATCCTTTAAACTGTTTTGTCGTCACACTGGACAACTTCAAAGCACTGTACATTATGTTTAATATTTTACAAAGCACTTGGGAAAAGGTAGACTGTTGGGAAAATATTGATTGTGATGCACATCTCTTTTTTTCCAGAACTGCTACAGATAAGTTTACTAAGTGAAATTAATTATCATGCTTGTATTTTCTGCTCACATATTTAATACAAGGAAAGAAAAATATGGTGTTAAAATATGGTGCAAAATCTGGCAATGTTAGTGGCAGTATAGCAGTGTAATTGAGATAAAGGAGAATTAAAATAATGTGAGAAGGGGGCCATTAGCCATCTCATAACTTTTCTAAACTAATGGTTAAAAATCACAACATCTATAAAAGTAACTGTGTATTTTTAGTAACTGCAAATGCTTAGAGTGATTTCAGTCTGAAGATCTGTCAAAGCCTTTCACAACTTAGACACCTACTGCAACAATTGCTTTAACTTACAGTGCCAAGGATCCATATAAGTGCACCTAAGTGCAAAATTGAGTTACTGAAATTAATTTTCAGTCATTGAGAGCTTTCACTATTTGAGAGTGCTCTGAGCACTCTCTCCTTCTGAGTGCTCTCACTTAAACCCAGCTAGTGAAACATCAGGGCCAGTGCAAGTTCACCTGAAATCATCAAGACTTCAGCACGCATTTTTCCAACATTTGAAATCATGAATGCTAATCTAATAATTCTTTTTTTTCCCCTCTCTATAGCACAAGGAAAGCAAAGATTCAGATTAAAAAAGATAAAAGTACCCAGCCACCTCCACAGCCACAGAGCCCACCTATTCATCACTTCAGAAGTGTTCCTTGATGATGGAGTCAGTGCCTTTTTAAGGGTCCAGATCCTTTATTTCCAATTCCATGCTTCTGGATCACATTTGTGTTCTGGATGTTGAAGTGTGATCTCTCTGTGTTTAGCTAACATTGACACTGACTGAGGGTTCTCTATTTCCCAAGCTATTCTGAGTCCTCCAGAGATTTTAATGCTCACTGCTGATATAGAATTTTTTTCATTTTGATTCTCAAAAAAATTCTACATTTAAATTTCAGCCCTCCCATGTAAGGCAGAGAAAATAGATTGGTTCAGCTGCAGGAAACCTGTATCCAAGGGTCGCCTTTAAATCCAAGCCTCAGAATCTAAGATCTTGCTGCTCTGTCAACAGATATAAGTCAATCCTTACAGCAGATGGCAGCTTCCTCCTAAATTCAGCAGTCAGTGCTGGAACAGGGCCATAAAAGCAGGCAGACTCGATAAACTGCGCACCTATCAATCTCCCAGGTCAGCATACTGTATTCTACTACCACTTCTATCACTGGGCGATTCAGGCTTGTTCACGAAAATTTTCTGAAATCAAAACCTACAGAGTAGAAAACTTGTGTTTTCAGTCACTAATTATATTACACTGCAGAATATGAAATTTTCAAATTTTAAGTTTGGGTTTTTTAGGGTGAAGCAATAAGTTAGAAATGTAAGGACATAATATGAAAACAGCAATAAATACATAAAAAAATTCTTGATAGCATATATGAATACATTTTGCATCTATAGGTGAACACTAAAACTCTCCACAAACTTGTTCTATTATAAAATGAAGTTAAATCAAAACAGGAGGGAATTTTCCACAAGGAAATTCCTAAAAATATTTATCCTAAACTCCTAATCCAAACCCCCTTTTGACTTGTTTTAAATTAATTTTGCAAGGTTTTCTACTAAAACTAGTTTTTCTCATCCTCATCTGCCTCCTAGACCCCCATCAAGCAATCTTTCAAGTGTTATCAGTATTTAAGCTTTTTCTCCAGAACAAACCAAAACATTATTTTTTGAAGGTGGCAATCTGGACCGACAGGTTTGATGCTACTGATGCTCCTGAATGCTTCCCTGGATTTTGCTTTGCCAGTGGCTGAAATTTCCTCTCCCCTTGCACCCCTTCTTCCCTAAATGCTTTACAACATATTTTTCACTGATTTTTCATTCTATTTCCCTGCAGTGGACTAAGTTCATCATTGCATCACAAACAAACTACTTATTTCTTACTGAATGGTTACACGTGCAGTCAACTGAGTTGCACATGCAAGACTGGACAAAAAAGCCGTTGGATCCATATGTGCACAATGTTTATGAAGTTATTTTCATGTTTCATGAAAGAAGCATGAAGCAACTCCTTTATTTTTTTTTATAAATTGCTTTCCCAGTTATAAATTGCTTAAAAGTTTGTTGTATAAATCCTGAAAGAAATCAGTTAAGTCCAAATGGTGGACTTGCAGTATTATTTTCATTTACACTGAATTTTACTCTGGTCTCATAACAATGCACTTCAATTTTTTTTTTTTTTTTGTTAATAGAATTGCTGGTATTAATGCATTGACCATTAATGCACACTGACCACGACAAGATGTTTCAAATATGCATAAAAAACTGCCAAAAATGTTTCCAATTCTTGTGAAAATCATCACATAGTTAATAATCATCATATAACTGATGAAAGAGTAGTATGTGCTACATGGCCTAAAGAGTGGTGGTGAATGGAGTTAAATCTATCTGTCATCCAGTCACAGTGGTGTTCCCCAGGGCTCAGCACTGAGGACAGTCCTACTTAACATCTTTATTGATGCTCTGAAGGAGGGGATCGAGGGCACCCTCAGTCAGTTTGCTTCCTGAAAGGAGGTTGTAGTGAAGAGGCACTCAGTCTTTTCTTCCAGGTACAAGCAACAGGACAAGAAGAAACAGTCTCAATTTTTTCCAGGGGAGGTTTAGATAGGGTATTACAAAACATTTTTTCACCAAAATGTTGTCAAGCAATGGAACAGGCTGTCCGGGGAAGTGGCTGAATCACCATCCCTGGAGGTTTTTAAAAGACATGCAAATGTTGTGATGAGGGACTTGGCAGCGCTGGGTTCACGGTTGGACTTGAGGATCATAAAGTTCTTTTCCAATCTAAATTGGTTTGTATTATTGTTGTTATGCAATTGAAAGAAATAATTATTTTTAAAAAATAAATTACTTTGTGAAAGAATAGTAGAAGTCTTCTTCCACTGTTTGAATAAAAGAAATTGAGTTACCTTGATGTTCTGCAGGCATATCTCACATTTTTGGTGCTTGGTACATTTTACCAATAACATTCTAAATAACATTTTCATATTGCTTACAATGCTGGAGCCATCAAACAGAATATGTATTCATTCTCTCTTCAGCTCTTCTTCCCCCACCAGCTCTGCAGCAGATTAGCCCCACTGACTAATTACTCTGCTGACTAGTTACTCCTGACCTCTGTGGTTTGTAAGTTACTTAAACCTCCTGGCCTTAAAAGTTCAGCATCAACTTGGCACCATTCAGTCAGGGACTAGGTTTTCCATGTCCTTTCCATGTCTGTGACACATGTTCTTGCTAAATATAGTTCAACAGATTACTTAATTAAGGTTTTCTAGCTTGATGTCTAAACTATCTAAATGAAAGACATCTATTTGTACATCCCTGCAGACTTTTGTCAAACTTTGTCCTTTCTTCCATTTCTTTTGTCCTACAAATAAAATGTGAGAACAGGAAGAATGATCAGGTCTTAGAACTACTTTAGAAACCACAACAAAACCCAAAAGTACATATATACTTATTCATGTCCACTTGGAAGTAATGAGACTTCACAAATACAAGAATGTGCCATAAACTACTCAGACCAACAAAAGCAAGCTTTGTAATCGCTGGTATCATGCGTTAGAGGTAAATTATCTGTATCACAAGATAGGCCAAAGTGCGCCTCGCTACCTAACTGTGAATTTAAAGACGCTTTAGAGAAAGCTTATTAATTGAATTACAGATGCAAGAACTAATAAATGTTTCAGGAGGCCAGGCATCGTTGTCCCAGAGACGCCTGAGTTAATTATTAATACAAGGTGTGGAGTTACAACTTGCAAAGTGCGAGGTGTACGGCACCTCAGGTACTTCTCAGCTGTAGAGAGAGGATGCATTACAGCTCTTAGAGCTGGTTGCTAATGAATAGGATTCAAAGGGATTGATCACATTTTTCAGTAACAGTTCAGGAAGGTTTCGGACTCTAAGAACTAAAAACTCAATAAAAAGAAATGTCACATGAATCTTGATCACCCAGGACTTTTGCAAGTCTTAGAAGATCGGCTGAAAACAGAATTCAAAACAAATATCGTCAGGCACAGCTCACTTGAAAAGCAGTTCAGCAGTAATAGTGGGCAAATTATAGTGTTATTTAATACCCAGCTGGCCTCCACCCAGCTGGCCTCCAAGACAACCAGTCTGGCCTCCAGGACTGTCAGTATGTCCACAGTAAGAGGGATGAAATACTGATTGATGGGGGAGTACAAAGAGCGCAACAAAAGATCCAACAATTTCCACCATCTCACACATGCACATTATACATCTTTGGGTTTGTATGCTTATAAAATATTCTATTTTCAATTCATTTGTCTTGATGTGTAATCTAAGTCCTGTAATAAAATGAATTATGCTACAAAAATACTGAAAAATCACCATAATATATTTTGTCCCTAGCACACGATCTGCTACGATGGAGTGACCACGTAAGTGGAAAAGGGAAGTCCGTCATCCTGTCGGACCTAGTCCAAAGGACAACCAGCAAGTTGCTTCTGAGCAACTTGGTTAGAGCTCAGAAGGAGCCAGTCTCCCATGAGGAAAGCCTGAAGGAACTGGGTTGGCTTAGCCTGGAAAAGAGAAAGTTTGAAGGTGACCTAAATGTGGTCTTCCAGTACCTGAAGG
>VZTA01019934.1:0-15136 GCA_013398855.1 Mohoua ochrocephala
TTCTAGCTCAGAATATTCTGTGAAATACCTGTGAAATATCTGTGAAAAAATTGAGCTGAATGCCTGCCATGGAAGCACATCTTTGATTCTATTTTCCTAAACAGGCTTGAAGCAAAACTCTTTAAATCACCCCCTACAATTTTTTTCCCCTCAGAGCATACTCATTTCATGTAAGTGCAGATGGTCAGATGCAGCCAGTTCCTTTCCCTCCTGATGCCCTCATCGGTCCAGGAATCCCTCGCCACGCCCGTCAGATCAACACTCTGAACCACGGGGAAGTCGTGTGTGCAGTCACCATCAGCAACCCCACGAGACACGTGTACACGGGTGGGAAAGGATGTGTCAAGGTCTGGGACATCAGCCACCCTGGCAACAAGAGCCCTGTCTCTCAGCTGGACTGCCTGGTAGGTGAACAGCAGCATACAACACTGAAAGAAGATGAGAGGTTGTGTTAAGATTGTGGTCGTACCACGAAGGTGTAAAGGGCAGTGAGTATTTGATTTCTCTCGTGATATCACAGGTTGGTATTGCATTTGTAATTTTGTTGTTTCTATGAGAGCTGAGGTTGAAGTATTTTCCTCGCTATACTTGTGGGTTTTTTCCCCCACAATGAATCAAAACATTTTTAATATCTTCAAATTGTGGGAGGAGGAAAGATCAAAGACAGCACAGCAAATATTGTTTATAAACTTTGACATTTGCTGGCAGTCTTAAAGCTTGTTGATATCCGATCATGCTAAAAATTGCTGTCCTGCAGCTATATTCTCTGAGAATATTTGGGGATTGTGTCATGTGTTTCGTGTCTGTGTATGTGTATGAATGCATTGACCTGTCTTAATGTGGCAATTAAAATATCCCTGAGTGTTATTCACAAATTATTTGAACGTGCTAGCAAGATGAACTATTGTTAGCAGCTTTTCTCTTGTCATTTACCAGTTCTTGGTAAGATGTTGCTGCTTGTTACAGAGGCAGTAAAATGAGAACTGTGCAGCACGTGTAGACTTATAATGAATTGCTACACAAGTTGCTACACAAATGAGGAAAATTGCCCAAATATTTTCCTCTGACATCTCCTAGATGGTGGCAGCAAGTCTCACTGGAATGGGAAGGGGGAAAGTGTGCAGGGAATTTGGTACTCCCCCATGCCGAGAGGTTAATGTGCTGAAATAAACAGAGTATGAAAATACAACTTTCTACACCAGCTGTCAAATTCAGCTATCTTGAATTGTTTTGGGCTGGGTTCAGGTCTTTGCATTTTGATGCTAATTAAGATTAAATATCTCTCACTACTGAATTTTGTAGATCAAGTTGAAGTACTTCCCTAATGACATGTAATTTTCTGGCATTAATACACTTTATCATTGTCATAAGTATAAATGGCTCATTAAAACCAGGAGGGAATACAATACTTTTATGGATTTCTGCTCTCATGTTAATGCTGTTTTCTTTCCTCATGAGTAATCTCCTGATGGCTTCTGTCTCCACAGAACAGAGACAACTACATCCGTTCCTGCAGATTGCTCCCTGACGGCCGCACCCTGATTGTTGGTGGGGAAGCCAGCACGTTATCCATTTGGGACCTGGCAGCTCCAACTCCTCGCATCAAAGCAGAGCTGACATCTTCTGCTCCAGCTTGCTATGCCCTAGCTATCAGCCCTGATTCCAAGGTCTGCTTCTCTTGCTGTAGTGATGGCAACATTGCAGTGTGGGATCTGCATAACCAGACTTTAGTAAGGTAGGTCGACCACACTGGATTGTCAGGTTGCGAAGAATTATTTAGACACAGCCCTAAATGCACTTTTGCATATATATTCTATTTTCTCCATGCATAGATGCTTCCAGTATTTCGTTGTTCAGCATAGCCATGGTAATACCTTGACAGAAGTGTATATGATTATTTATAGGTTTTGAGAGTTTCATAGTTCCAGGCCTTTTGAGCAGCCCATAACTATAATTCCCTAAAAATCAGCTAATGTCAATATTGCAGTAGATTCCTTGAACAGATGATTTTCTTTGTTTCCATGCAATATGCTGCTCTCACTCTAATCTCTTTAATCAGAGGTCCATCAAGTATGCCTTGGGTAAAGATAGGTGTAAATTACTGCATTGCAGACTTGGCCTCTTAGGAGTATGGGTCGCTGCTCAGCACTTAACTTACTGTGAGTTAAGAGCTGGTCACACGGAGCTTCTCTGTGCACTGCACCGTGTGTGTGTTGTTATATGTAATATCAGTGTTGCATGTAAAGTCAAGCCTTTATTTCCTGATGTTCCCATTTAGGCTGCTCTTTTTTTTTTTTTTAACTTTGGTGACCTGCACATTTTTCTTAAACTAAGGTAGTTGTGCTGATCATGCTACAGTCTTCTGGGGGGGATGAGTATTTTGAGTAGTGGGTATCACGCAGCCAGCAGCAAAGATTTCCAGAGTACTTGACTCTTAAAGTGATCTTTTTGAAATCAAATTAGCACTTGGCTGTCTGGCCTGATTGCATCAATTCATCACAAAACTCACATGATTGTCCCAGAGTTTATATTAATCTGGGATTGCTATTGGAATCTAAGTTGCAACTCAGGGACTGAAAAAGAAAGAAGGTATTTTGTATTTTTGCTCAGAATGTGCTGATCTTCTTGCAATTTTTTCAGGCAATTTCAAGGCCACACAGATGGAGCGAGCTGTATTGACATTTCTAATGATGGCACCAAACTATGGACAGGAGGCCTGGACAATACAGTCAGATCCTGGGATCTCAGAGAAGGGAGACAGCTACAGCAACATGACTTCACATCACAGGTACAGTCTCAGAACCTTTGGCATGTTAACAAAATTTTCTCATGATTTTTTAAAACAAACAAGCACTTTTTTTTTTTTTTTTTCTCCTTTGTAAACAAAAAAGCAGGCCCAAAGAGAACCCCCCGGAATTTTTCCCTTAGTCTTATACTCCATGTTCGTTTTTTTTTTTTTTTTTTTTGTGGCAGCTAAATGTCTTTCTGGATTATGACTGTTTGACAGATTAGTACCTCTCCCATGAGAGTAACAGAGAATCCGTTTTATAAAACAAGTGCCAGATTAAAATGTTCCTCTCTGCAATCTGTTCCCATTTCTGTAGATTCAAGTTCAAAAATATTTTATGAAAATATTTTTAAACGCTGTCAGATAAGCCTGGACATTAACTTCTGTAGTTTGATTCAGTGCTTCACTATTGCAGTTCTAATAACATTTAATAGCATAGTTTTGCAGCTGTGTTTGCATGAACTAATTTATCTTGATTACTGTAGTAATTGGATTATCATGTTTTTAAAACTGCAGTAGACCAAAAATGTGAGTTTGCATAGTGCTAACAGTGTAGGAAGGGTCAGTTTTGAATATCTCAAGCTCATTCCTTTACTGATTGAAGCATGTGCTGTGCTAATTACAGATCTTCTCACTGGGCTATTGTCCAACTGGTGAGTGGTTGGCAGTAGGAATGGAGAACAGCAATGTCGAGGTGCTGCATGTCACTAAGCCAGACAAGTATCAGCTGCATCTTCATGAGAGCTGTGTGTTGTCACTCAAGTTTGCTCACTGTGGTAAGCAAATCTTTCTGTATCAAATCTCTAAGTGTTTTCCTTCACGAAAAATTCATTCGAGGTTACCTGTAAATGAAAGTGCAATATAGTTATTTAACCACAGAGTAGAGTTAAAAATTAGGTATTAAATTAAGGTATTAAGGTTATTTTAAAAAACTCTGACTGCTTTTTTCTAAGTACTGCTTATTTCATGATGGAACGTCATAGTGCAACCAGATGAAAATGTTACTGTTCTTTGGATATGTGTGAATGCTTTGTTGCTATGATCATCTGTTTCTTGAGGTGTATTCCTTGAAAACAAAATGCAGCAATAACATTTAAACAATCTGTTGCAGGCAAATGGTTTGTAAGCACTGGAAAAGATAATCTTCTTAATGCTTGGAGAACACCTTATGGAGCCAGTATATTCCAGGTAATAATCTCCTAAAAGCTATTTTCCACATACATTACAGTGCAGTAGAGCTGCACATCTCAGGGTCTGTCAGTAGCCTAAGGAGTTTTCAGGTGGAAATGCAGCTAATTACTGTAGTCCTTAAAGAGTTGTCTGTAATTAGAGAAAGAAATGCTTTTGTCCTTTCTAATATTTCACTAATTCAGCTCTCACAGTAAAGTAGCCCTTCAATCCAAAATTGTTTTTCATACCCTTCTTTCTCACCTTCTTCTGCGTATTGGTGGAATACAGTACCCAAGTCATGTCGTTAGGTGAACATTCACTGAAGGTCCAAAATGTAGCTAAACCAGTGGAAGTCACGTTCAACATGTGTATTTTTCTTGGATGTGATGTGTTGAGGAATTGGACCGGCAGACTCCTGAGCTGAAAAGTGAAGCCATACGGAGGGGCCCCTTGAAGTGTAACTGGAAGCTGTAACCTGTCTATAGTCCCTCTGTGCCCAGTTTTAATGGCAATTCAGTGCCACTGGGGAAAAGTGGGATTTTTTGGCATGTCCTTCCATTCTTCCACCTGAAGGCACCTCTAGGTTGGGGATTTTTCTGTTAAATTTAACTGTTCAACTGGTTCTCTTTTAAATGACCAGGTCTCATGTGTACTGATGCCTGCCATGTCTCCACTTTTGGGGACAGTGCAGTTTACCTTGACATGAGAAAGGCAGGGTCTAAGTGTTCCTAGTAGAGGCTATTCATTTCTAGAACTACCCCGCAGAGACAGCCCAAATCATCCTGACAAGAGCACATCCCCCTTAAAAGTGATGTTAAAAACTCCAGCACAGCTTTCTTAATGAGGGGTAGATAAGGAAACTTCTAGTGCGGGTCAGTGGAGGTGTCTTTGCCAAAACACAGCGTGATTGGGAACCGTTTAACTCTTGTGGTGACAGGCAGAAAATGATGTGGACATATATTACGTAAAGAAAACGTGCACTGAAACAGCAAGGTCAATGTGACAATGCATACACTTCATCTTAGAACACACAGAAAAGCCAGAGCAGACAGACCGACTGCAACCTGCTGGATCCTGTGTCCCATCCAGCTCCTCCACATTTGTTGTGCATCCTGTTCCACCACAGTGTCTTTTCCTATTCGCGTCCTTTGCGATAATGTAAATTTCTTTGTGCAAAGCCTTTGTCTTCTTGTGTTGGGGAAGTAGTGAGAGCAGATGCAGTTACTTCTCTGGAGTCCTGTTGTTTCATACCTGTGGGTAGGTAGGGCTCTGTAATGTTTCTCTGTGTGAATTTCTTGTTTACGACAAAGGAAGTGGGAAGAAGATGGGTTTTCATTCATTTTTATGCAAATTGAATGCATAAAATATTAATAAATGCTCATTCCTTGTAAAGTATATAGAAAGGACTACTTCTCTGTGTTTGATTGATAGATTACCTCTAGGTCTGTAATATTCACTTCCCTTTCTACCACTGCTTTATTTTACAATAGATCTTTCTGTGGAACAAAAGTATTTAAAAAAAAATTGCCACTCCGATACTGATACTTAAATGAGCTTTTTGTGTGTTCCCTATCTATAAATTCTTCCAATTAATCCTCAAGCCCTTCAGGATTGAAGGATTGGAAAGATGTAATTTTCTTTTTCTTTTTTCTTGTAGTCCAAAGAATCCTCATCTGTGCTTAGCTGTGATATCTCTGTGGATGACAAATACATTGTCACTGGCTCTGGGGACAAGAAAGCTACAGTCTATGAAGTTATTTATTAGAGACAAATCTGAATGCAGACAGAACTCCTTCTCCTAGCACTTTGCTGTATATTCTTTTTTTTTTTTCTTTTTCTTTTTCTTTCTTTCTAAGCTGAAAACTTAAATGCTCATCACAGTTGTGGAATTTATTTTTACCTTCTTAACTTGCTATTGATTTGTGAATGTTCCTTAAGAACTTGTGATACCAAATTGTCAGATATCTACTTGGAAGAAGATGGAATAAGCATACTTAGTGGTGACCTTGACTCTTTAATTATGTATTATAGCTTAATGTATTTATTTTGTTTAAAGAAGGCTTTCTAACAATGAACTGACTAAATAAAGCTGTCTGGCCCGGCTTTAGTTTGCAAATTGCATTGTATACTTGTGTTTTTGCAGGTGGATAAATTGGGGATCTTGGAGAAGGATGTTCAGGAGATAGTTAAAATTACACTAAATAGACTTGTAGTTTCTATTTAAAAAAATAAACTTTGTTATATTTTTTAGTCCTGTTCTTGGATGAGACCTCTAAGTGTTATTACAGTATAATTATTTGGTGGGAAGATGCTGTATCTTAACTATTTTAGACAGTCTTGGAAACTTAGGAAATTGCAAACTGTAGCCAGTGATCTACATGCCTGTGATGAATGGCAAATTCAGTTCACATCTAAATTAAATTCACTTTAAGTAAGAATGTGCTAATTTATATATTTGCAATGTTAATATAGCATCTTGTGTACAGATTTGTTCTCAATGCATTTCTGTTGATAAACATAAAGCATTTTGGTGTCAAGCTAGGTTTTTTAATATAAACACCTCTCTTTGTTATATTGTAGAGAGTACAATAAGTTGCCTCAAAGAATCACCTTTGTTACTTCTGGAAACTTTTGCAATGTTTCCTTGAAAATGGGGATATGTGTCTTTGGGCAATTTTTCAATTACAAGAGATTATGAAAAATATTTGATATGTTCTTTGGAAACTGCACTGAAATAAGAATGGATGCCTACCAATATACAAACTACAAAAGCAATGACCTCTGAGGTAGGATTTACAAGAGTACTCATTCCGACATACACAAAGGAATGGATTCTCATTGGGATAAGGACTTGCTTTGTTCGCCAGCAGTTCAATCCAAGTCTTGATTGGATGTCCCTAAAACGGACGCAGACTGAGCCATTGTGCCAGAGACAACGTGTTACCTTTTTATGTTGTTGTTGTTGCTGTTAAACTATGATCTGTGACTTTTTTTTTTTGAATGCTTTAAAAAAAAATCTTTAAGTCTGGGGATCTGCTGATGTACAGTGCCTTTGCTGCTATGGATCAAAATCAAGAGACCCGTGTAGATAAATCTTATTGTATAAGTAGAAAATTACTTAATTTCATACTAGAAATGGATTGATGCTGCAAGTTAAAATGGACTGTTTATTGAAGTTCCAAATGTGGTAGCAAAAAATGGTGTCTTAAGTGCTTAGTGTTTGATGTCATTAACAGTTTCGTAATACTCTACATTGTAGAAAGATTTTGATACTAAACTGTGNTTGTACATAGTTCTAATGCATTGTATTGACCACCAGTACTTCTATAATGGTAGATTATTGTTTGTGCATTCAGACTTTTAAGCATTAAACATAAGTAACTTCTAAGATGCATTTTTCCTATTTTTTTTTCCCCCTCTCTCACTGCTGTGTGTGTGATAATCAGTCTCAGTCACGCGTGCGGCCATTCGGTCACAGAGCACACCACTGCAGATACTTTGCCACCGAGACACAATGCAGAGTTTCAGCTGAGGTAGGGAAGTCAATGAGTCCATAGTTTCTCAAGTTACCTGACTGCACTGATTCTGAACACTTGGAGGCATCAGACTTTGGCCATGTCGCCTAAGGGTTTGCCGCTTCCCAGTTGTGTAGTTTCCCATCTGACATACCTTTTGTTATCCCATACCTTGGGAGAGAGTGGCATTGAGGACCATCACTGCTCACATGCCTACTGGAGTATGTGGAGCTCAGCAGTATTTGGGAGGGGTGTTGCACTGCAGCATCACACCAGAGTTTCCTCATCCACACCTCAGCCTGCTCAGACAGGCTTCTCTCACTGGCATTTGGGTTTAGATCAAGGATTTTGCCCAGTTTCCATGAAGTTAATGGACACAAGTTAAAGTGAACTAGGGCAAATCAATTTATACACTGTTGGGAGGGGTGGTGGAGGGAGGATTTGTGCTGTCTGTACCAGGAAAAAAGGAAATGGAAAAAATCCAAAGGAAAATTTGAATTTTTTTGTTCTGTAGCCCATTTCTGAAAAGTGATGCTGTGCATGGTGGAAATCCCCAAGCAAGCAAGCCTGTCGTGCTGTGATGTGCCAGCCTGTGTGACTGCTGGTGCATGAACCCAAGCATAGAAGTATTTTGAGTTTTCTGGAAATGTCAAAACAAGGCTTAAGTTGACGAAGTCATTTACTTGGACTCTGAGTGATTAGGTAATACTTGTTGATGGAGGAGAGTGCAGAGGCAAGTTTCCCTCAGAGCTATCAGTTCCTTAGAATGAAGGGTGAAGAGTTTTCCAAATGTCTCCCAGAATAATGTAAGGTTTCACTTGTACTGAGGTTCTGTGCTGGTTAATACAATAATGCTCTATAAAAGTAAACATGGTACAGATACCTTGTGTTAATATTTACTCTTGTCTGGAGAAATATAATTTACTGGTTATAAACATATTGGAGACACCTTATCTTTTCAAAGCCATTCAAAAATTTAAAAGGCTAGGGTGTACACCATCTACTAACAAAAGAGAAACCACCCACTTAATGTTTGCAGAGGATGTTGTATTTTTATGTAGTAGTTCAGGCATGAGATTACTTAAAACATCTAAGATAAAGCCTTCCTTTAAAAAGAATAAAACATTGCACACACCTGAATTTGTAACAGAGCTAGTTTTGACAGCAGAGTAATATACTTCTGAAGCAGCCTGCCATATATCTGCTTATTAATGTTTGTATTGATGGCTTGTAAACAGTGTAGGAATCAAATACTTTAATCCAGGATTACTGCAGTTAAATGTGTAGTCATCCCGATTTTCTCCCTTTCAGGGCTGAGTGCGAGTGAGAGATGGTACAGAGCTACTTTCTGTTTTTCGGTCACCTTCCTTTTTCATTCATTAGTTTTGCTTGCCACTGCACAGCACAATTTTGTGTAAAGTGTTTTGATGCAGATGTGCTTTGTGCCACAAACTCGTGGCAAACATTCTCCAAATTCCAGGTACAATCATTGCTTTCTCTGTATTCTTCCCCTCTCAAATCTTAATTAGTACAGTGATTGAGTAGGAAGAAAATTTCTTTTTAATTTTTATGTCTTTTCTGACTGGCCAGGATAGGTACATTTAAAGGCGACATTTCCTTATCAAACTAGTATTTTCCAAAGATATGCAATTTTAAATTCTATTTCTCCTGTTTGTTTTTAGCCAAAAGTGATTTCTCTCTCCTATTTCTTAAGCGACTCCATTAAATAAAAAGAAAATAAGATTTACTTTACCAGCCATGATTTTCATGTGTGAGGGATTTTAAGTCTGTCCTGGAATAGTTCAAATTGGATTTCACGTGTTGCTTTCACTCTGGCACCTGAAGTACATACAAAATTCCTTCTTCCTGAAATGCTGATAGGCATGTGGGAGAAACGGGAAGGTAGCTGTGCAGGTCTATAGATGCCTGGACTATATTCTACAAAACGTGCTAGGTCCTTGGCACAAATAAATGCTTCTGTAGTTCAGACAACAATGCTCCCATGGCCTGTACAGATGAAAATCTAGCTCAGCAAAATAATCATAGAGGATCAAATCAACCCATTTGGACTGGATTGGTTTTTAGTTGCTTTTTTAGTGGGAGGCACTTAATTTGAAGGGGGGGGCGGTGTTTCCTTGTTGTTTTATTTGAAACAGTTTGATCCTTTGAGCCTCTTCTATTTTATTACAACCATATTTATTTCTAATCATTCCAACTGAAATCTTGATGTGACTAGCTTCTACTCAAGCACTTGTGTTGTGAAAGAAAATTAAAACAAAGTAAAATAAAAATAACACAAATAAAATACACTCTAGTTTCTGTTTGTGCAGGAGTCAGGAAATTCAAAGCAGAAGCTTGGGCTGCACTGTTTCTCATTTGCATTGAATATGCTACATCTCTGTGGCACCAAATTAACACTGCATACGGCAATACAAAAACACTTTGGAACATCAAGTATGGCTACCGAGAAAAATGTCACTTTGAATTTTTCAGAGCAAATGCACTCTGAATAGCTCATCCAAAGAGCTGCTCTTACATGGTATGTGGAAAGGTAGTTGCCTTCACTACTGGAGAGCTTTTCTGATGCTAACACTTTGCAGTGACCACAGAGGTGCTGAAGAGGGTTGAGCAGTTGGGGCTTGATGTGCAGCCAGCCAGTTCTGCCATATATTTATATGAGAATCCCCTTCCCAGACATAGCAGGAGATGAATCCTGGAGTACTGTGCTGTAGAAGATCATCTCTGACAAGCTCTTAAATAATGCACCTGCCAAGTCTGCTTTTGAACCAAGAGTTACTGAACATAGCCCTTGAGATTTCACGTTTCTTCCAGTATTTGGACTACAGCGTTTCCACTGCACAGCAAGAAATTTTTATGTCAAAACCAATAAATGTTCTTACTCTTACCAAATGATTTTCTGTCCCAGTTACAAGGAAACAGTATTATAGTGTCTTTTTTTATTATTAAAAATGGTGTAGTCTGACATTTACAACATGTCCATAAACCTGCCATGGAGTGCAAAGAAGCCCTTCTGTGGGGTCACTTGAACTCACGTGGTTATGTTCTAAAACGTTGCGGAAATAAATTTTTCCTTGTTTTGGGAGGGATTAACCTGTGATATCATATGCACAGTGTACAAATTAAGGGAAGGGACTGTCTAGTGGTTACTTCTGCGTCTGTGGTTTGGACTTAGCTGATTACCCCAGAATGCTAAAATGCATCTGAAGGGTAAAATCAGTAAGTACAAATATTTAAGGATTTAAAAAAAAGTTCTGCTGTTCTACAGTAATTATATTGACCCAAACTGTCTTTTAATGTCATATCAAGGTAAGCGTCTGCATTACACCTTCTTTTCATATTCAAATAAAAGAAGGGGTGGAGGAATTTTAAGCTAATCTTTACCTTTCAATCAAATCTGTCTTTAAAAAATACCCCAGTGCTAGTGCTTGAAGAAGTAATTTTCTTTGGTTTATTGTCATCATTCTTGAAGAATTTTGTAACAAATGTGCTGTAGCACAATCCACAGTAATTCCATAAAGGAGAATAGGTGATACAGCTGCTCTTAGAAGTTGGGGGTTAGACAATGCTATTAACATTGGGGAGAAAAAAAAGTTTGATTTGGCGGTCAAAAGTGTTACCTCATGTCCTGAGCAAAAGCAATATGGAATTTTAACTGTATCTTTAAATGCACTGTCTGTCCAGTATGGCTTAGGGGTTCAACTTCAAGGGGTTTCAGCAATTCTGTCTTGATTTTTTTTTACTGTAATTTAGAACGCATTTGATGAAAAAGTGGTAATAAGGATAACTCTGGTCCCAGGACCATGGACAAGAGGTGGTAAGTGGAATGGATTGCTCTGCTGCTGATTCCAGCCTGTGCTCTGTGCTGCCTGACATCTGGTGAAATGATTTGCATGAGCCCTGTGTAAAGTGTTTTTATGTTCTTCTTCACGAAAGGCATTATCTAAAGGCTAGCTATCCATTATTTTGAAAAATTTGTCACAGCTGTATTGAAATACAGGGAGACATTTTCTGTTGGGAAAAGAACAAGGAGGACCTCTGGGGAATCAAGCATTTCAACTCCTTATCAAGCACTGTAAATGTGCAAATGAGGCAGTCACACTGCTGTGTTATAAACTGTCAGTCTTCTGCTAGAGTGGGGAGAAAAAAAATTCCTAAAATATATGATACAAAGATAATAGACTATCTTGTGTTTCAGCATGGTTTTAAGGCATTAAGTATGAAGTCAAGTTTGCACTCATTTTAGAATAAATGAGCATGAATCCTCTTGTGATATTAATGATGGTGTGGCTGGCCACCTAACAAAAAAAATAGCAGCTGAAAGAATGAGGGCAGTTACCAGGCTTTCTCCTCTCCGACACCTGAAACAATATTATCCAAAAAAAATGTGCTCATCTTACAATCTCGTGTGAGCAGTGATGTTAATATTTCAATGAAAATATTTTTTCTAAAGGAATGTTAATGTCATCCTCCCATTTACCTATGCACACGTCTTTGCCTGAATAAAAAAAATCCCACCTCCATTGCAAATTAGCTTATTTCATCCAAGCTTTTAAGAGTAGTTAGAATAGCTTCTCTACGTCATATGAGTTTTAGGGGTTTTTGCAGGTTGTGTGTGACTCCAATGATATTTTTTCACTTTTTCCTCCCCCACTGAGAACCTTCCCGAAGCAGTGTTCAGTGCTCCAAAGATGCTCTTGTTTGTGGCTTGGTCTTGATCTCAGGGGTTGCTCAGTGAATGGGAATGGGAAACATTCACAGGATTTTGCTGGCTGTAACAACTGCTGTGACAGCTGTTGCAGACTCACTTATGCCTCCTCCTTCCTCTGAGCAGTCTTAAATAAAGAGATGCAGTAGGAGCAGTCCTCTGTGCAGCTGACCCTTCTGCTTTACCAAGTTTCACAGGTGCTCATCATCTGGAAATGACAGAGGAGGAGAAGGAGCTAGGAGTCCTAGGTAGGCTCAATGTGCCAGTGGAAGACAGCCATGAAAAAGACAAATGTGATATAGGATGTGTCTGGAGAGGCATTTGCTGCAGAAATAGGGAAGTATTGCTGCCATTATACAAGGCACTGGTGAGACCTTGCCGAGAATAGTGAGTACAAACCTGGTCACCCGTGTTCAAAAATCTTAATTGAAAATGGGACTGATAGGGAGAAGGGCATACCCTACTGGGCAGACTGGAAAAACAAGGGGATGGAGAACGTGTCACGTAAGGAAAGACTACATCCTTTTAATCTTACCGGGTGGCAGACCAAGAGCAGATACAAATGGCATCTAAAAATACTTCAAATGTCTGTTCATCAAGGGTGATGGTATTACAACTGAAAGATAAATCTAGCCCAAAAAATAAAAAAAACCCAAGTGAAGAAAACAGTGTAACCAGGAATTAAAGAGGCTCTATTAAGAGTGGGCTACCCTGCAATGGCTTCCCAATACAGAGATGGCCAAGAAAAAGCAGACTGCTTTTAAGACAGAGCGTGATACATTTATGAAGACGTGTGTGATTGCAGGATACTGGCATCCATAGCTCATGGGTCTCTTCCAGTCCTTTTTACATGCTTGATCTGTGTATAAAAAGAATGTATAATCGTAATGGAATGAAGGGGTGTTTATTTTGGAAAGAAGTTTGGTGGGTGAAGAGAGTGGGAGAGAAGGGCTGTCAAATAGCAAACACGCAATTTGGAGTGTTTCTGTGCAGCTGAAAAATGAACAGTTCTCTCTAGGTCTATTAATTATGACACTGCTTATCTAAAAACAACAGTCAAAAAGAAAACTGCGCATAATGCAAGCATAACAATGCAGTGTGCTCCGGCCTACTTAGACTCACCGGTTTGTACTCCATCAGCCCAGACAGATGATCTGGTTTCTCTTATAAGTCAAAAGTGTTTGGATTTTGAGCTTGGAGATTCTGCAGATGCTTTTCCTCCACGTCTGTTTCTGGTCATGTCCATTGCACTTGGGTTCAGTGTAGTGTGCCAGACTGCAGCTGTGCGGACTGATAGCTGTAAGCTGCTCAGAATAACCACAAGGGAAGAGAGGGAAGATGATCTTGGCTACACAGGAGGGAGGCAAGATAATTACAGCTCGGCATAGTCGGTCGTACTGACTGCTACTGTGCCCTGCTGTGAGAGATGTGGCTTGAGGACAAGGATTTCCGAGGATTCCTTCACTTACCGTGTCAGGAAGCGTAGGGGAAAATGGTATTAAAAGCCAAAATGTTCCATGTGAAACATGAGCAGCCTTCTCCCATCAGGCTGAATTTTACTAGCCTTGGCCTCTAGACCAGGTATTTCTTTACTTAATGCCTAGTAAAAGGAAAATTTCTGATCCTGAGGCAAGTGTTTGTATACTTCATTCTGGGCATGCCTGCAGCTGGAAGAATGTGAACATGGATGTACAGGCTTGATGGATCACCGTGGGAGTTGTTTCATACCAACTACCTTATTTTCTTTTCATTTTTTTCCACTTCCCCCCTCCCCCCTTTTCAAATGTAGTATTTGCTGAAGCTGGCTTTCAGTCCATCATGGAAATCGTTGTTGACCATCTTGCATAGGTTTTCAAAGAACTTGTTTAATGTATCAATGTGCAATTTTAACAACGTGAGGAGATTGTGTTAATGGTACCCAACTAGAATGTAGCGGGTTGGTAAAGGAACATGCAGAAGAAATGCAACAAATGGCTGGCTGAATTTTGGCTGCAGAAAACTGTGACTGTACTTGTCATATTAAAAAAGCCCAAACAAACCCTCAGTAAGTCAAAAGAGAGTCTTCCATTTTCCTGCTCTTTGAATTCATCGTGATTGTCATCTATTTCCCAAGCTCCTCGTTCACACTGTGGAAATAAGATTTCTTGAGAAGAAAGGACATGAAATTATCCTGGAGCATTTAGGTTCTCTTGTTATCACTTACAGAAATACTGAGCCACCCTGGTGGCACTGAAATATTTGAGACTTTTGGAGCATACTTCTTTTCTGCCTGGCAGTCCTGACTGCCTGGATACAGAGGGACTCTAACTTACATACTAACATACATAACTGTGTGGTTTTCATATGATCTGGTGATCTTTTGTCACTGCATCTCTCCTGTAGTTTTATGACTTACGAGGCATTCCCATGACTGTGGTAATGGCATGAGAGGCAATGAAATCTGTCTTCAACCTAAAGCATCTGAAATATCCTGAAAAGGATATCCTGATAGGTTGTAAAATTGGAGCAATTTTGAGTCTTTACAACGTTTTTTTCTCAGACACTTCCACATATTTTGATATGTGCCCTTTCTCTGAGCTATAATGCTGTATCCAGCTCTGGGGTCCTCAGCATAGGAAGGACATCAGCCTGTTGGAGCAAGTCCAGAGAAGGCCACCAAGATGATTAGAGGCATTGAGCAACTCTCCTGTGAGGAAAGACTAAGAGAATCAGATTAATTCAGCCTTGAAAAGTGAAGACTCTGGGAGATCATATAGCAGCCTTCCAGTACCTGAAGGCAGCCTGCGAGAGAGATGGAGAGAGACTCTTTCCAAGAAGATGTAGTGACAGGACAAGGGGCGGTGGCTTCGAACTGAAAGAGAGCAGGTTTAGATTAGATACTTGGAAAAAATCCTTTACCATGAGGGTGCTGAGGGAGGCACTGGCACAGATTGCCCA
>VZTA01019970.1:0-11949 GCA_013398855.1 Mohoua ochrocephala
CAAAATTTGGGCCTGTGATTTTCCTGAAAAGCTCTAAATATTCGTGCCACAGATATTTTTTATAATTCCCAGTTTGGAAAGAACCCGCTGAGAGCCCCCTGTGGCCCCCAAGGGAGGGGATTAAAGGGACAACGATGACAAAGCCATTTCTGAACTTGATTTTGCCAGAAACCTCATCCCTGGGGACCATCCAAGGCCGAGCTCCTGAGGAATGCCACCCATGGCAGCTGGAATGTCTCGTTTACCCTCTGGAATTACTCCTCCATCCCTCTCCCTCCCCAAACGAAAAAGCAGCGCTCCCTGAATGAATTCATTTTGCCTCTCCCATCAATTTTCTCCCTAAACTTCAAGGGGGCATTCCAAAATGCACCAAAATATCCTGGAAAAGCTCCGCTCTTATCTCTTGGCTGTCTGGCTTTGGGCAACATTTTCCATGACAACGAGCAGCAGCAAAAAAAAAGCCCCACAACCAGAGCCCAAACAACAGCAGGGGGTGGATGGACCAACACAAATAAAGGGAAATACAGCACATTTTTATCTATAAAAAATAATTTCTTAAGCAAAATTTGTTGTTTTCTCGTTGATCCCCAGCAGGATTTTCTACCAGCAGAAGGATCCACGGCATCCAGTTCAAAATCTCCCACGTTCCACCACGAAAGCTTGAAGAAAATATCCTTTTGATTTATTTCAGCTCTTTCTTCACCCAAATTTATATTTATAAATTCGTATTTCCCACCATTCAGACACAGGCTGTTCGATTTTTCTCCCCCATAAGGAAACACCCAATCATTTTGCCTTGGAAATGGTATTTACCTCCTTGAGAAAGCTGAATTATGAAAGCTAAAAACCACAGCTGAACTCACTGGAGGGGTTTTTTTTTTCTATTCCAAGCCTCTGACAGCATGAAAAAAACCCGATTTTTATTTTTTTTTAAATCATCCCATATAAATTAAAACTATTTAACATAAATTGAGAGCACTGAGCAGTGTTCAAAGAGAAGGGAGTCACGGTCCAACTCTTCCCAAAGAGTGGGAATGTGGCTGTGGAGGGGATGACGAGCCCCAGACGCTGCTGAAATCTCCGAAGATGTCTGCAACAACCAACGCTCTCCCTAATGAGACCTCAGAATGTCTTGATGAGCTTCTCTAATTGCTCCGCATAATTGGAAGGGAGCTGCAGCCCCGTTTCAAAAATGCTCGGCTGCAAATCGGGGGAATGTGGCTCTAATTAAGCTGGGCTTGGTGAGGGGGTGGATTTAGGGGGGGCTTTTGTTTTATTTCGCTTTATTTTGTTCTGGTTCGGTTTGGTTTTCAGCCCCTGGTTATTGAAGGGTGAAAACGACGTCAATCAGTGATCAGATTTATCAATTATCAATTGCAAACACCTCAGGAGCTACTGAGAATTCGTGGTTCATTGGGGGATTTGTGCTGTTAATAAAGGAACAGCCAACGTTGCCGAATATTTCGCTCGTTCCCACTAAACCAGCGGCTCTTCCCAAAATCCTCCCTCTCAGGGAGCACACAAATAACCAGAAATCTTTCAAAAAAGCAGCTGAAAAAGGTTAAATGTTTCACCTGGGGGAGAGAAGGTTCTGGGGAGACCTTAGAGCGCTTCCAGCGGTGTAGGAAAAGGAAGGAGAGGGATTTTTTTAGGGACAGAGAGTGACAGGACAGCGGGGAATGGTTTGAAAGTGAGGGTTGGATTGGATTGGATGTCAGGAAAAGCAGGGAATGCTGGGCCTGATGCCCCTCCCAGGACAGGGTTGGCTCCCCTGGCTCCCAGGGAACATTCCTGGCTGACATTCCACCTGCCATCCACCAGAATCCCAACGTCCCTTTCCACAGTGCTGCTCTCCTCCTTCACCCATCCATCCATCATCTGGGGCTGTTCCAGCTGCACGATCCATCCGGGTGTTTGTTCAAGTGTTCCCAGACCTCTCATTGTTCTGGGACTCCTCTTCCGGGGATTCAAAAATCTCCCATCGCCTCTTATCGCCCCAGAAATGTCAGATTTACCCCTGAATTCTCCCAAATCCTCCTGATCGATCACGAGCTCCTTGCCGTGAATCCAGCTGGGTTTATCTCTGTGCTCTGCTCGTGGTTGCAAAATTCCATGATCCAGCTTTTCTCCCTGGGCTGGGTTTCTCTCTAGGTCTCAGCGCTGCCTTTAGACTGAGATGAAAAGATGCTGCTGTTCCCTATTTACTACTGGAAAACCTTGGAATCTGGTGCATGGGAGCGAGGTATGAGCAGCAGCAACCTGGAATATTATCATGGAAAAGTCTGTCAGTCCCAATATCAGACATTGCCTCCAGCATCTGCATTTCCACGAGGAGCTGTGCAGAGAGGGAGGCTTGGCAAGGAGAGCCACATCCACAGCACATTGTGGATGTTCACAGGAGTGGAATTTTCTGGAATCCCAGAATCCCTGAGGCTGGAAAAGCCCTCCCAGCCCATGGAGGCCAAGCTGTGCCCGATGCCCACCTTGTCCCCAGCCCAGAGCACTGAGTGCCACGGCCAGGCCTTCCTCGGACACCTCCAGGGATGGGCACTCCAAACCTCCCTGGGCAGCTCTTGCCAAGGCCTGAGCTCCCTTTCCAGGAGGAAATTGCTCCTGGTGTCCAAGCTGAGCCTCCCCTGGCCCAGCCTGAGGCCGTTCCCTCTCCTCCTGTCCCTGTTCCCTGGGAGCAGAGCCCGACCCTCCCCGGCTGCTCCCTCCTGTCAGGAATATTGGAATATTGGCCCAAAACAGGCTGAGGACAGGAGCAGGAGCAAGGCAGCCTTTTCACCCTCTCTGATCATCCCCAGCAGCAAAGCTCTGTGGCGTTTGCCTCGTCCGTTCCTTATTTTTAATGTTTTTTTTTTCCTTTAGGAGCACAAAAGATCCGGCCGATCGAATCTGGCACTTCATCATCTCTCTCGTAATCTCCTCCCTCGAAAATGTGTTAATTTGGAAAAATAAAAAGGAGGATAAAAGGAGGATTTATGAACACCCCCAGACTAATAAAGAAGCCTATAACACTGCGAAAGGGCCGTTGGTAAATATGTTTTACATTTGAAGGGCTATAAAATTGTTCCAGCAAGCTCTGGTGAGCCTGGTTTTAATGAAGTCTTTTGTCTCTCCAAGGCAGAGAATTCCATGTGGAGAAGGTTCTTTCCCCCCATTCCTGAGGGAGTTAACTCTCACGGGGATAAGCAGGGATATCCCCCTTTCCCAAAGGAACAACAAATCCCGCTCTCCAACGCATTCCCTGAGCCCTGGTGGAGGCTGCCAAATGAAGGGCCGAGTGTGCAGAGTTGGGATCTCTCCTAAATAAATGGTCAGTGCCAAAAATGCAGCTCCCAAAGGAATGAGAAATCCAGGCTGTGTCCTGTGTGCTCGTGCCCGGCAAGAACATCCAGGTTGGTTGTCCTTCTCGAAAGTTTTCCTTTTCCCACTCTGAAATCCCAGCACTTCTGATCATCCCCCAGGCCTTTTAAAGTTGTTTTTTTTTCTTTCTTCCTTCCATCTTTTTTTCTTCCATCTTCCACCTTTTCTTCCATCCCCCTGAACATTCAGTGTTCCTGCTGTGGGATGGCTTCATCCTGGATTTCTCCTCACCCTCACAGTCTGCTTACCATGGAATTCCAGAATGGTTTGGGTTGGAAGGGATATTAAAGATCATCTTGTTACAACCTCCCACTGTCCCAGGCTGCTCCAAGCCCCAATGTCCAACCTGGCCTGGGACACTGCCAGGGATCCAGGGGCAGCCCCAGCTGCTCTGGGCACCCTGTGCCAGGGCCTGCCCACCCTCCCAGGGAACAATTCCTGCCCAAGATCCCATCCAGCCCTGCCCTCTGGCACTGGGAAACCATTCCCTGGCTCCTGGCCCTGCAGCCCTTGGAAATTGTCTCTCTCCATGGTTCCTGTGGGCTCCTTCAGGCCCTGCAAGGCCACAGTGAGCTCACCCCAGAGCTTCTCCTCTCCAGGCTGAACAATCCCAGCTCTCGCAGCCTTTGCTCCCAGCAGAGCTGCTCCATCCCTCTGCTCATGCTGGTGCCTCCTCTGGGCTCTGTGCAGCAGCTCCAGCTCCTCCCTGTGCTGGGCCCAGGGCTGGGGCAGCTCTGCNTTATTTTCCCCTTCATTTTCTCTTGCCACTGTGAACTTTTCCAGACCCAGATAAAACCTCAGGAGCAGCCAAAAGCCCTCTGGCTCCACAGCTGAGCACGATGACATTTTTGCCAGTGCTCTCCAACTTGGAATTTCGCTCCGCTGGCTTCCCCGTGCCTGGGAAAACCTCCAGGCAGTGGAACAAAGGTGTGGGACTGGAGCAGAAGTGTGTTAAGAGAAGGAAAAATTGGTGACACCTCCCTCTTGTTTTCCTGGAAGGGAATCCAGAGGTGAGGTGCTCCTGACAAGCTCCTTATCCTGAAAAGAGAGGGAGAAAGGAGCTGTAACAGCGCTGAGTCACAAAACTCCTGAGGATGCTTTTTCGAGGCAGAGCATCCCGTGTGTCATCCCTTGCCGGTGGCTCTGGAGCAGGGAATGTGGTCCTGCAGGGATGCAGAGCAGGAATTGGCTTTGAACTGGAGGGTGGCCTGTGGCAGCCGAGCCTCTCCCTCCTCGGCGTGGGCGTGGGCTTGGCAGCAGCTTTAAACTCCTCGCAGATCCTCAACCTGCTCCTTGCCCTTCCCTTTCTCCTAGAAAAGAATGTGTTTGTCACCCCTCGGCATTGTCAGGAATGGCTTTGTTTCAGTGGAATTTGTGCCTTCCCTGACTGGAGAAATATTCACTCCTATCCCCGGGATTTTCCTTGGGAGCCTTTTCATTTGGAGCCTCAGGATTTTCACGTGAGCCTCTCTCACATCCAGCAGGTTTCTGGATGTCACTGTCAGGTGACTATCCCAGGAAAATCCCATGGGAAATCCGCATCAGCAGCAGGTAAACTGGGAAAAAAAACCAGTCCTGAACCCACTTCAAAGGCTCTGAACGGGGACAGGGAAAGGCCTGAAGGAGGAAACAACTCCTGGTGTCCCACCCACCGAGCGGGGCAGGGGACGGACAGGCCACACACCGGGAAATATTTCCGCAGTCCGGCCCCAGGATAATTTATGAGGGCTTAAAATGCTAAATCCCGACGTTCCAACTGTTCTGTCCTGCGCAGAGGTGGGCAGGGTAATGGAGCATTAAGTCTGGAACCCGGCTCTGTCTCGGCTCCGTGCCCGGCACTGAGGGAGCGTCAGAGCCAGGGTGATGAAAAGTGTCTGGCATCACCTCACGGAGCTCGGGGCGACCCGAGCAGCTCCCGCGTGGGTGCCACATCCCACCCCGCTCCCATTCCCACTCCTATTCCCCATCCAAAGGCCCGATGATGTTTTTTGGGGATAACACAAAGAAATATCAGGCTTCTCCCAGCCCAGGCTGCGTTTCCCAACCCCTCGGCCGGAATCGGAGGCGTCTTCCAGCAGGATCTATCCCTGGCAAGGTGAGGCAGTGGGAATTGTTCCTCCCCCTCCGAAGGTAAACTGCTGCTGAACTCTCAGCCCCACGTTCCCCTGCCTGATGGAACACGTCTGCAATTACCCAAGACCAAGTTTTACTTCATTTCAGGCACACCGAGAGGGTTGCACCAAATCCCCGAGACGCTTTAACAGCTGGAGGACGCCCCAAATGAAGGAATTTTCATTTGAATTTAGAACAGCTCTGAGGGGGGAACTGGCATTTCCACAACTTTTTTATAAAAGCTGTAGGGATTTGCAAAATCTACGCCCAGATTTGCCCCGATTTAGGGCAAAGATTTCTTTTCCGGTTCAGGATCATTTTTATATTTTGGAAATGTGGAGAAAAAGCACTTTGGTAATTCGAATTCTTTGAAAATTGGACTTTTCATGGAAATAGATAATCAAAGGATCGTGGAATGGTTTGAGTTGGGAGGGACATTAAAGCCCATCCAGTGCCACCCCTGCCACGGGCAGGGACACCTCCCACTGTCCCAGGCTGCTCCAAGCCCCAATGTCCAACCTGGCCTTGGGCACTGCCAGGGATCCAGGGGCAGCCACAACTTCAACTTTTCTGATGCTGGAAACAAATGCAACGGAATTTTGCACGTGAATGACACTTTTTTCTTTCCAAATTCAGACACACCCACTTAGATTTTGAATTCACATCAAATCACAGAACACCCTGAGGTGGAAGGGACCCACAGGGATCACCCAGTGCCAGCCCTGGCCCTGCCCAGACCCCCCAACAACCCCACCCTGGGCATCCCTGGCAGCGCTGCCCAAACGCTCCTGGAGCTCTGGCAGCCTCGGGGCCGTGCCCATTCCCTGGGGAGCCTGGGCAGTGCCAGCACCCTCTGGGGGAAGAACCTTTCCCTAAAATCCAACCTAAATCCCTCCTGGCCCAGCTCCAGCCGCTCCCTGGGTGCTGTCCCTGGTCACCAGAGAAAAAAGATTCATCCACATCAACCCATTAACATTTTTTCCCCATTCAGTGACAGCCACTGGCTGCATCTGCTTTCAATGCAAACAATAAAGGAGACACAAAATCATCCGAATCCCCAGCTCAAACCACTCACAAGTTCCTCTTTTCAAGCATTTCTTGTTGACTCCCCGCCAGTCCCAGCCCCCAAATAAACACCCAAGGGGGGTCTCGATCCTCCTGGATTTTCCACGTGCTTCTCCACTCTTCCCTCTGCATGGGGAAATGCTGAGAATTGAACAATATTTGGTTTTCAACCTACTTCAGGATGGATTTATGCACTGCATCAACGACAGACTTCTGAGATCCCCCCTGGAATGCCGTGCACAGCTCTGGTGTCCCCAGCATGGGAAGGACATGGGAATGCTGGAGCAGATCCAGAGGAGGCCACGAAGCTCCTAAAGGGACTGGAGCACCTCCCCTATGGAGCCAGGATGGGAGAGTTGGGAATGTTCAACCTGGAGAAGAGGAGGTTGTGAGGAGACCTCACAGCAAATTCCAGGGTCTGAGGGAGCTACAGGGAAGTTGGAGAGGGACTTTGATCAGGACCTGGAATGTCAGGGAAAGAGAGGAGAAGGAGAAGTGGGGATGTTTATGCTACAGACACTTTTCTGTATGGAAAAGGGATTTTCCACAGGGAATGGAGTGACAGGAAAAGGGGGAATGGCTTCAAACTGCCAGAGGGCAGGGCTGGATGGGATATTGGGCAGGAATTGTTCCCTGGGAGGGTGAGGAGGGGCTGGGATGGAATTCCCAGAGCAGCTGTGGCTGCCCCTGGATCCCTGGCAGTGCCCAAGGCCAGGCTGGCCATTGGGGCTTGGAGCAGCCTGGGACAGTGGGAGGTGTCCCTGCCCATGGCAGAGGGTTGGGATAAGATGAACTTTAAAGTTCCTTCCATCCTAAACCATTCTGGAATTCCATGATTGGCATATCTGGGCTTTGTGGAGACATTTATTACATTCAGGTCCTGGTAGGAAGAAAAAAACTTGTTTTCTCCACCTGAACATTTCCAGGCTTGCTGGGTGTCCTTCAGCTCCTTTTCCATGCTCCCATCCCTGCAATAAAGGGACAATAATTCCCACCCTTTCTGTGAAGCCACTTATCAATGGTTTTACAAAACTCATCACTTCCCGGGCCCTTGGGAAAACAATTTCTTTAAATTACTTAACACAGCAGCAAAAAAATCCTTAAGAAGGCACTAAAAACCCCGAAAATTATCCCGCATTTTTTCAGCGTATGGGAAAGTTTTAATTAGTAAACAAACTTTCCCTGGTGCTTTAATTGGCTGGAAAAACACGTGGGATTTTTTCCTGATTTCCACTTCAGCGTGGTTTTGCCCTGCCTAAAGCTGTGCTCCTGTTGTGGTCAGGACATTTGCTCAGTCCTGCCTCGACGTTGTGTTCACAGGAGAGATCTGGGAAGGAAGGACTGGGGAAGAGTCGATAAATGTTGTATTCATTCAGCATCATCAATTTCGGGTGAAATTGGGGAGTTTTGAACGTGAAAAGATGAAGTTTGCAGTAATTTTCATTGCCTTGTTAAAATTTGGGTTTGGGGTGGGGATTTTGGTCTTTTTAAAGTTGTGGGAATACTTCCAAAAGGACATTGAGGGGCTGGAGGGTGTCCAGAGAAGGGAACAGAGCTGGGGAAGGGGCTGGAAAACACATCCTGGGAGGAGCAGCTGAGCTGGGAAAGGGGCTCAGCCTGGAGCAAAGGAGGCTCAGGGGGGACCTCATTGCTCCCCACAACTCCCTGACAGGAGGGGGCAGTGAGGGGGGGTCGGGCTCTGCTGCCGTGTCCCAAGGGAAAGGAGGAGAGGAAATGGCCTCAAATTGCACCAGGGGAGGCTCAGGTTGGAGATTGGGAAAGAAAATTTCCCTGGCAGAGTGGTGAGGCCTTGGGATGAGCTGCCCAGGGAGGTGGTGGAGTCACTGTCTGTGGGAGTGTTCAGGAGGAGTCTGGATGTGGCCCTTGGGGACAGGGTTTGGGGTGCTGCTGGTGCTGCTGGGGTGGCACTGGGTGATCCTGAAGGGCTCTTCCAACCCTGAGGATTCTGGAATTCTCAGACTGACACAGGTGACTGCTCTGGTTTTCCTGGAGTACCAGGGTGACCTGAGCAGGAGATGTTTGCCCCAGTTTGGTTTCCAAACAGCTCAGGGTGACACCTCCAAACAACCAAACATTCCAAGTGCTCCTGTCCCTGGAGCTGCTAAACCCAAACTGCTCCTATCCCTGGCCCCTCCGGCTCCCAGTCCATCAGAAGTCCCTTAAGGAAGGTGGAATTTGGGGGGTGCTGCCATCACCCAGATGCTCCCAGGGCCTGCCCAGCTCCAGCAGTACCCAAAGCCCTCACCCCACCCTGGAACGAGCCGGAGTTGGCGATTCCCGACACGTCTGAGCTCTGCCTGCCACCTATTGGTGTTACAACTTCGGAGCCCGTATTCCCATTCCTGTTCCCAGGGTTTTTTAGGCCAACGACTGTACCAGGGTGAAGATGACACCACCTTTTGGCCAGGGTCACTCAGAAACGCCTCCTGTGGCCACAGCTGGCTGTTCCCTGGTTCCTGAGAGGGAAAGAAAAGCTGGGAATTGTGTCCTGAAAGGGTCGTTTTGTTTTTCCAGAGGCCGCTTTCGTGGTGAGCCCAACACGCGTTCCCAAATCCGGGATTTGTGATCTTAAAATTCACTGGAATGAAAGGCTGGGAGATTTATTTGTTTTATGGAATTGCTCTGTGATGGAGAGTGAAACATTCCCGGCCACTCCACACGGAAGCGCCGAATCCAGAGGGAGATGGATCGGCACCATTGCACAGGAATTGGGATTTTAGCTCCTGGGACACTGATTCTACACCAGAGAGTGATAAAATCAAGGACTCATGGAATGGTTTGGGTTGGAAGGGAGCTTAAAATCATCCGGTGCCACCCCTGCCATGGGCAGGGACACCTCCCACTGTCCCAGGCTGCTCCAAGCCCCAATGGCCAACCTGGCCTTGGGCACTGCCAGGGATCCAGGGGCAGCCCCAGCTGCTCTGGGCACCCTGTGCCAGGGCCTCCCCACCCTCCCAGGGAACAATTCCTGCCCAAGATCCCCCCCAGCCCTGCCCTCTGGCACTGGGAAGCCATTCCCTGGCTCCTGTCACTCCGTGCCTTGTCCCCAGTCCCTCTCCAGCTCTCCTGGAGCCCCTTTAGGCCCTGCAAGGGGCTCTGAGCTCTCCCTGGATCCTTCTCCTCTCCAGGCTGAACACCCCCAACTTCCTCAATAACCAATTTATCTTCCAAATATCTCCTTAAAATTATCCCAAATGGGGCAGGGAACTGAACTTTAAGAAACTTACGGAACAAATCCCAGTTTCAGATGGGAAAGGATCAGCAGTCCAGCGCTCCAGACCCGTATTCCTTATTTTTAGCAAACCTTGTGGTGGCTTTAAAGGGAGTCAAAGGATGGAAAGATTCAACCCAGATGCCTCAATTTGGGCATGTGATGCTCAGACAAATAATTTTCCCACCCTAAACGAGCAGGAGCCTGATCCATGGGGCCCAAACTGGTGTTCCCATCGCTGTCCCAGCGCCTGGAGGAAAATGAACATTTTATTGGCCACTCACAACTCTCAGAGGCCTCAAGCAGAGCCCAATTCTGTCCTTCACTTTCCTCATTTGGAAGAAATCTCCCACTGAAGTCCACAAAAGCCTTGGAATTAAACCCTCTGCTCAGCGTGGCACCTGCAGAAACGAGATCCAAATATTCCTTTCGTTTCTGTGGCCAGAAGGAGAGGAAGCCATTGCTCCATTTTTATTAATCCCTGATAGCCATTATTATCAATATTGAAAAAGATTGATTTCCCACAGGTTTTGGGGTTGCTTTTCTTTTTGGTTGTTTTGGTTGGATTTTTTTTGAGATTCAGGAAGGATTCTGGTCTCTAAACCTCCAAACCTTGAATTTCCCTCACTTTCTTAAAAATCCAAGTGAAATAGAATTTTCTGTGTTATTCTCTTAAATCTGGAACGTTAAACCAACAACATTAATTTAAAAAACAACACAAACAGAAGCCAAAACCAATTAACCAAAGAAAGAAAACCAAGCCCCAGTTTATTTGTGGAACAGAGCTGGACTAAAAAATTATTTGTTTTCTTGAGTTTTGAAAGTTTCTGCAGGAACAAGATTAAATTCCAAGTGGAACGAGACTAGAAGTGCCTGAAATGCAGGATTTAGGGTTAATAATTCATTTTCACTTTTTTTTTAATGTGGTTTCGCTCGGTCAGGACCTCCATCAATTTTTTTCAAGCCCTTCTGGTGACCCAGAACTCCCTCAGCGCTGTTTCTCAAAGGAAACGGGAACGGTGTTTGTGAAATTTATCATTTCCTGAGACTTTCTTATGAGTTTCACCTCTGCTGGCCTCTCCACTTCCAGAAATTCCAAGTTCCTCCAGGAACTGCTGCAGTGACTCAGCTCCAGCAGAGCACAGGAGTTTTCCCTGGTTAGGAAACCAAACGGAGCTGGTGGAATTATGTCCACTCTGTATTTTCATCCAGAAACGTCTGGCCAGCAAATAATGGGCAAATAATAATTATTTAATGAAGAATTTAAGCCCCATTCCCATTGAAAAGCCACTTGGATTTGTTGAAAATGGGGATGTGTTCGTCTCGTTACGGACTTCCTTATAATCTTTGATTTTATGCAAATTTTATTCAGATTTTAAGGCACAAAAAGAAACCCAGAGGTTGGGTTTGCTCGCAATTCCAATTCCTGGAAATCCCTGGTTAGTGCCACCAAATCACCATCCCTGGGGGTGTCCAGGGAACCGATTTCCCAATCGATTGATCAAAGATCGGGCTTGATCTCGGAGATCTCCGACCTTAAATTATCCCGTGGTTCTGATTCCGCGGAGCTGCCGTGAAAAACCAGTGCAGAAACTGATCCCACCTCCGAAAGCAGCCAGCGTTGAAACCCAAAGTCACCCCAGGCCGCCTCTCTCTCGGCACTAATTGATCTCTTAATTGGCTCAGTCAACACAGCATCTGCATCGCACGAGCAGCGCTAATTGCTACAAGATCCCGGGGAGATGTGGAGCGCTCCGAAGGCAGGGAACACGGGAGCGCTGCATTGATTCCGAGTGGGCCCGAGCCAGGGGCTGCATTTTTGGGAATCCTTCCCACCAAGGCCTGAGGGGTTCCCCTGAGCTCCCAGGATGATGAGAACCCCCTGTTGAATGTAGATATCCATGTTTGAGGGGTTCCCCTGAGCTCCCAGGATGATGAGAACGCCCTGTTGAATGTAGATATCCATGTTTGAGGGCTTCCCCTGAGCTCCCAGGATGATGAGAACCCCCTCTTTAATATATAAATCCATGTGGGAAAAGAGGGAAAGGAAGGTGTTATCCAAAGGGCGGGGATAATTCCTAAAGGAATATATTTGTGAATATTTCTCTCTCAATATTGATAATAATGGCTAAATAAACTCATTATTTAGAGGTTTAGAGACCAGAATCCTT
>VZTA01020013.1:0-81880 GCA_013398855.1 Mohoua ochrocephala
ATACACTGCAACCCAGGACAGTACTCTTCAGTGATGCCAAGCCTTAGTTTATAAGATGTTAAAAATTGTGAATATTGAAGTCTGAATACACCCCTGTGGATTTCAACACTGCGTTTGGTAGGATGTTATGCTACAGAAAATGGCTTTCAGGAGCTTTTATATACTTGTAAGGCTATTTGTAATGTGAAGTTGACTTGTCTAGACAGTAGAAGATAACATATGTCTTCACCATTACTGACAATTTTGCCAATTTTTAGTATTGCAACACTTCTGCAGATAAGGCTATAAGAGAAGGTTGTTTCCTGAACCACAGAACAGATGAAATTAGTCATTAGCTGTGACTACCCAAAGCTGTGCACGTTTGTGTTTGCCAGTCAGTACACTTGGCTGACTGGCCAGTAGGTACATGTGTTCTGCTGCCAAAACAAGACATATAACAGATGAATTCTGCCTGTCTTTCCCTTTCTGTTATTCTCCTTTCACCAAGCAATATTCTTCATGGAACTTGCAGGAATTTCATTGTCTTTGACACCTCGACTTCTCTTTCCATTTCACTGAAAATTAATCAATAATGCAAAATGTAGTAAGTGTGGTCTGACAAGGAAATGTACTATCACTTAAGCTGTATATGCCTTAAGAAACCGATGTCAAAGTATATATTAAAAATAAAATGTTGCGGCAATATTGAAAAGATTGAAACATAATGTTCATACCAATTGTTACACATTTGAGCAAAAACCAGTCCAGCTTTGAAAGGATATCCAATGGCTTTTGTTTCAGGGTCTTATTTCCATGTCTTTTTTTGTCTATACATTCCTATCGATGTTTAACCACTCTCCTGTACATCTCTAATTGCTATTTTTTTACTGCAGATCACATAACTTTAGGCAATGACAATATTATTATGCTAATATTGTTATAATATGCTATTAATCAGCATTATATAAATATTTCATAAGTTAATTGCCTGAAATTACAAGCACCGTAAAAATCTTATAAGAGGAACTCCACATGAGTTGAGACAATGCAGTCCGTTTTCCTGCTCTGAAAGATTTTATTCTCAGAAGTCTGTCTATTGCTTCCCATTATGTCAGGTAACCTGATAAACGATACTTCCTACAAAGTCCATTCTTCTCATGTGCCAACAACTATTTTGTCTACAACAATCCCGTGTGATGACTAACAGTGCAGTCAGCCCCTGAGCTATGCTGCCTTGTGTGAGGAAACAAGTTAGCTGATTTTGGGACTTGCGAGGCAAGATGCAGCTTAGGATAACATTTGCACCACTCTAAATTATTTAAAGAGGCTAATTTCACAAGAAAGCAGGCCTTAAACTTTTTACTCTAGCCCTAGCATCTCTTTCCTCACTTTTGTCCCAAATATGTTCCTCCCCATGTATGCATTTTCAAAAGGCCAGCTTCATTCTCTGACGTACTGCATCTCAGTCTGTGGATAGGTTGTTCCTAATGAGGTGCTAAGCTCTCTTGTGTTTCTGGTTGACAGCTAGTATGTCAGTCTATAAACCATCTTTAAAATGTACTAATATTTTCTCGTTGTCTCCCTTAGTTTTCATGTGTATTTTCATATTTATACCTGTTCTCTTGAGAAATCATCTTTTTTTCCCCATGCTTGCATAAAGAGCATTATAATAGTCCTGGGGCCTGCACGCGACAGGGAGCTCCTGTACGTTAGTACCACATTGGGACAGTGGATGCAGGAGGGTAGAATAAACCCTCTATCCTAGTGGCGTTAAAGAGTATAAACAGAAATGGAACATTCTCATCAATTTTGCATGTATTTAAATCATAAAATCATAGAATATCTCTAGTTGGAAGAGACCCATAAGCATTATCTAGTCAAAGACCCAACTATATAAATACATACATGTATGCATGTGCATGTAAGAGGGAAAACAATATTCAGTGTATTTCCCCTTATCTTGAATTCTGTTGTGGTGATTGTGATTTTTAATTCCAAAGCCCTGTGAACTGTGTCAGTACCACTGACAGATGGCTGAGGGAAAGACACTGAGATCTACGCAGTAAAAACCATTTAGATGGAATGGCTGAATCAAGCATGCGCTTTGTGAAGTTGGGAAGAAGATAACAGAATGTTATGACTAGCACATTTCAACAATCCATTTTTAGAAATGTCAATTGCTCTGAGTTAGTCAGAAAACAACAGCCCCCGGCTGTGCCCAGACCCTAACCCTGAGTTTGAAGGACAGTCATGGCTAGCAGTTGCCAGCAAGTAGTAGGTGTGATGCTGAACACCTCAGAACTGTTTCTCATTCTACACGTGGCTGGTGGGAACCACCACTGCAGGTTATACACCGTATGCACAGTGAGTTCAGACCTCAAGCAAAATGCAGACTGATGTCTTAGATTGCACAATATCTGGAATAACTTTAATATAGACCTGATATCCAGTGTCTCAGCTCATTCAGATTCTTTGAATGGTCCCGTCTTTTCAATTTTGGATCCTTCTTTGTTCCACAAACAGGACTGTCCTCACTGAACTACTCCCATTAGCACCACACCATGTTAATCTTGTGACTAATACATATATTTTTTAAGTAATTTGAACAAGAAATCATTAGATAAATAATTCTGCCCATTTAAATCTCTCCTATATGAAAACTCGTATATTCGAATATCCACCTAAACTTGGGCAGCAATCCAGACTGTCTTCTCCCACTCCACTTCCAAGTGACATGGAAAGGTTTCACAGAGGCTGACACTTCACTTTCTGTTTAGGAACCAGAGGCTCTGGGATAAATGTAGTAGATGCCAGTTTTACAACAAAGGAAAAGAAAAAAGCGTTCATTAAAACAAGTACTAGATCTATTAACTTCTTGCCAAAGTATGTTGTGGATTAAAACAGGCTTTTTCTACAGTGGAAATTGTGCAAATGGAAGAAATATCCTTTGGAGATTACTAAATAGACTGCGTATGTAAATTTGACAGATCTGCAGAAAGTAGGCAGAGGAAAAAATGGGGAAAATGCCGTTATTTCCCTGTTCTTGCACTTGCTGGCCTGTTCTTGCCCTCTTCTTCCATTCTCCTGGTGTAGGCTTATGGTTACGGGGTTAGGTGGACTCTTAGTCTGAAGCAATTAACCCGTTCTTGCCTACTTTAACTGCTTAGTCCTGTGAGCCCCTGAGTTCTATAGGTAGCTTTTAGTCTGGTGTGGAAGTTCATTAAGTGCACGTGTTTTCCTCCAGTGCAAATGCAGAACCAGATGAACCTTCAGTTCCTTCAAGAAATCCATTCTCTTTCAAGATTTTCAAACGAGCCAGCTAATCAGCACTTCTCATAGTGAGTAAGAACATTTGCTTAGGCATTGGGTGACCTACTGCTCAGGCGACTCATTGTCTCTGACATTCTTAAATGCTAACACACACTCAGTCTCCTAATATATCCCCAAAGCTGCAGCTTTCTTTTAGTGAACAAAAAAGCTTGTTCAGATGCCAAAAATATTTCTGCCCAGACTGTAAAAAAATCCCTAATTTCCAGCCCTCACTAAGAAGTGGAACTGTCCTGTTTTGTTCAGGCTTTTCTCCTCGAGGCACTTAGCATGTATCACAGAAACCTGAAACTTCTTCTTCACTTTTCTCCAATTTTACAAGCAAGCCCACCCTGACACACTCTATCACAACTACCAACCTTGCAGCTTTGGAAGATTAACTGAGAAGCCCCACAGAGCCTGCTAACCTCGTATAATTGACTGAGGAAGCACTTCTAAGGAGTAGCATAAGGAACTCCCTCCCCTCTAGACTCTCATCATTGGCTGTTTGCTTTTGAAAAGCTTTTTTTTTGGGGAAGGGAAGGGCACAGGGGGTGGGAAGGAGAATGAAGCCTTGACTGCACTTTTCACTGCTTCCAGAAGGAAAATCTCAGCAGTATTCATGCAGGCTGTTCTTGTTTTGTCACTTGTCTGGATTGTTTGCCTCTGCTTGGAAGAATTAAAGCATTTTCAGAAAAGTAATCTTATCGCATGAGAGGGCAATTAGACATTTCGTAATCCTGTCACCCCTGTGCTGAAATTACCGTGCCCAGTTAGCAATAATTCTGCTTCCAAGAACAGAGTGAGCACCAGCACAGCATGAATTATTTAACTCGATGCTGCGCTTCCTGTTTTCAAGTCACTGGAATAATACCGGCACCACAGACAGTAATTATCCCCAGCATAGAGTAGAAACAGTTAATGGAACCTGCCTTTTAAATCAATATTATTAATTCAAGGAAAGAAACAGCATGTACTATCTGACGCCTATGGAGTTTTGATCTGGGCTTGATGTCACGCTGAAGTAAGTGGTTACCATGGAGACTGGAGCTTGTGTCTGCGTATCCCTCCCTGCCAGCGAGCTGTGAGGAGTGTTTTTGGAGAGGAAGTGCCCATCTGTAGTCAATCACTATTGTTCTGGCAGAGCCACATGCCGGCCTCGCTGCAGCCCCGCGAACTGCGTCACGACACAGCGGTGTCAGTCCCTCTGAATAAAGACTCCCTGTTGAACCAGATTTATCCACCCTGCCATTTTCACTGTCAGTTGATTATCTGCTTGTATTTTCTGGCTGCGTTAATGCAGTCTCTTAGCACTGTTATCATAGAATCCCTACAGCTTGATATCTCACAGTTCTGGATGGATCTTCTCGTGTTTGCTTGCTTTCTTTGTCACCCTCTTCACTTTCTTCTAATCAAGGGAAAGCACCCACACTACATCAGCCACTTTGCTTGTTTTCTTTCCTCGTAGATGCAGAAGACCTTGAAAGCCTGAATGTGCTTTCTCTCCCGCACAAATTCATAGCAACCAAAAACTGCTTGTAATAGATCCTTTTATTAAATCATCATTATTAATTGCCAGCATATGTTTCTGGAACAAAGACTGGCAGTTTGGCACAGTCCACCATGATTATTGAATATACCTGTTTATTAACCAATTAAGTAATGGGCTAGTATGCCAATGGCATAGGAAATCAGGGCATTATTACTGGCTGGAAAATGTCAGACAAAATTACTTCTGCTACCTGAAGACAATGCAATGAGACATCTTCCTGAATACCAGGTGGAGTTTGTGGTCTTATTTTATTTTCCTCCTTAAGTACAATACTCAAAGTCACGTCTGATAAATTTCTGCCAGAAATTCCGTGAAGTGACTGTCTTGAATGCTATGCACAGAAGGAATCAACTATGAAGGAAGCAGAAGATTTATTTAACTATTTTCCCCTTTATTTTACTTCTCTTTCCCCTCATTTTTCTCTTCTCTATCTCTATTTTGTTTATCTCCTATGTCAAGTAAAGATGCATTTGAGCTATCTAGGGCTCTCATTGAAAGCGATGCAAGAGGTTTTCAGAACAGTCACTGTGTGTATCCTCCTCTGCTATCATTCTTGGAGATGACTGAACATTTTTATCAGAAACATCAAAATGAATCAGCTTTAAGCAGATACCTGGCATGAAAAACTGCAGGGAAAACAATTAAAGTTTAATAAATTCCAATAACAATAAACATTTTGATTGTGAAGACTGTGCCTGCCAAGGATGCTGTGTTCTTACCTAGGCACTGAATATTGTCTGCATAGACTGCTACCAGTGGTAGGTCGATTACCACTTGAGTACTCCCAGCCTGGGTGCAGGTGTAGCATTCAAACCTCAGCTTGCATTGTATGCTAACTTTCCTAATTACATGATGAATGCATTTTCATATTTGCAATCTGCCCTACTGCTATAAACAACACAAACATTTCTTTATTCTAGATGGGATGGTTCAGGCAGGGCTGCTGTGGAATTGTGATCGCCAGCTGCAGGGATGCACAGGAAAAGAACGACGACTTTCCCTCACTACCACCCACTCCAACATGTTTTATTTATATCTCTTCCATTCCAGCTGGCATGCACACTGGCAACTCTGGGATCTCTGACCCTGAACTAAACTGCTGCAGGGCTGATCAGGAGACTTGGCAGGTACTTGGTGAAGCTGAACTGCTCAGCGAATGCTCTAATTTTACTGAATCTATGAATTTTAAGAGAAGTTTGAGAGGGATGTTTCTGGACATTTATCAGTTCTATAAGCATCATGTTTTTAGATTTCCAAAAGAACTGTCCTATCACGTGATTTTTCATTGTAATTGTGCGGTTTGCTATGTCGTGAGGCTTGACTGGTGGTTTTTGAGCTTTTGAGGCAGCCAGTTTGAATGAAGAGTCCAGCCACACCTCCACAAACAAAGCTAATTTGCAAATGGAAAAGCAGTATATCTAAGCTAAGCAAGGAAACATAAACTTTCACTTCTGAAAATGAGTGGAAAGTTGGATTCCTAGTCATGGGGGGGAAAAAAAGCATTACTCTCTAGGTGAAAACCCCTGGTGCTTGGAAATCATGTAAGGTTAAGGTTTAACAGGGATATAAACAATATTTGGAGAGATGGATGAGCATATTTTAAAGTGTATTTAAACTGTCCATCAGAAATGCATAGAAATTGGCATATTCCCACAGAATATGTAAATGTGAGTGAATTTTCATTTTGACAAGGCTTTCAATTAAAAAGCATCTAGACAAGATTACTTTCTTCTATACAAGGTTGGGAATTTTTCACCTGGTTGACTGAAAATCCCAGGATATCAACTACAGGAGACCTTGTCTATTTGTTTTTTTAATAATTGCTCAGACTGACCACCTGACATCTGAGATATCTGGGGTTTATTGGATCTCCAGCTTTAATGCAACCTGCCAAGGGGTGAATCCAACTCTGTGTGGGCAATTCATAAATAATTTTGGTAACCAATGTGACATTTTTGATAAAGCAGGACATATGCAGGCAAAAATCATATGGGATTCTGGACAAGGATACTTAATCCTCTAAATCAGGAGTTCACACAGGATACTTGTCACACTTGAACCACAGTCACTGATTTAAATTAAATATGTTCCTTGGGCAATATTCACCTCTTCTACAAGAGATGATTAATTCCACATGGAGGAAACTCTTTTGCTTCTCCGGCCTGAATTATTTGGTTTTTTTGCTCCCTACAAAACTACCATCAGGAAAGAGATACAACTGCTGAATACAATTGTAATTCTTTTTATTCTTCTGTTTAATCTGGTCCATTATGCAGCAGGGAACTAAGATCTTTCATAACCTGAAGGAACCTGTATGCAGGCTAACAAGCAAATATGTTGGTGTTGGTCAACAATTTTGTGACAATGAGGTGTGAAGCCGCTTTCTGGTGGCTTTTTCAGAAATTTGACTTCAGAATTCTTTTAGAGTAATGCAAAACATTGGAGCCCCTCTGTGATCCTACATTCTGCAAGTCCTGGGACTTTGGGTTGTAGAAGTGCTCTCTAATAAGAAAGCTCCCTACCTGTGTTGGAAAGCTTTTCTATTTCAATATTTCCAAATAAATTTTTAAAAAATTGGAATTTTAATTAATGTAAATACTTTAGTTTTATGAACATTACCAACTAGTTTATTCATTTTATTTTTAGGAAGTTGATATTTTTAAAGGCATGGACAGCTCCTAACTTTTGTATTATAAATGTAGCAAAGACTTGAAGCTTTGCTCCAAACTTAGAATGAAGAATATAAAGACACAATTTTTTTTTGTTTATACTATTTTTTCAGTCCATTTGTATTCTTTAGCCTCTTTTCAATGCACTCAAAAGGACATGTTCAACCTCTGTCAGCAGCCATGGCCTATTTTATGTTCTGAAAAGTCTTGCCAGAATGGCGCCCTCAAGCAACAAATGGCCCAATTTATTTATGACAGTGCCAAAAAAACTATTTCCAGGATGTTCATAGGTCAAGAGCTCCTCTGAAATGGAGAATGCCTTAAAGACCTATTGCACTATTTATTGTTTAGTGTGTGTGTGTTGCATTCATGCCCCGAGGCCACAATCAAAATCAAGGAATTTGAGGGAGATTGAAAGAATGATGATCTTGCTTGCATTTTGAGACTCTCCTCATAGTTTTATCCATCTATGTGCTGTCATCCTTCTCCTCTAAGTCATCAGTTTACCCTTCAAAGAATTTTCTTTTTAAAAATCTCCTTTCATTAGCCTCCTATTTCTGTTTTTTACCTGACAGCTGTGTTGAGACCCCCATTTACCATAGTGGTTACATCCAGTAAAAGGATGCTTAAAATGGATGATTCATGATTTGTCTTTTTATATTCCCTCTTCTTTTACATGCATACAAAATTGTATATGATGTGAATTAAGTATCTCAGCAACTTCTCGGTGTTTTAGAAAAGATTTCAAGATCACTTTTTGCAGGTGGTCTTTGGGAAGGGAGGTACTGCTCTATGTACAGAGCTGCAAGTCACTTGGGGAACTAGAGCAGTGTTCAACAGTCCTGATGAGAAAGCCCATCAGGTCAACTGCTTGTAACAAGGTCCACCTCATTCTGTTGCTTTGTTTACCCATCTCCTTCCTAGTTCTCCCAAACGTTCCTTCTGATTTGACCTTTCCATCAGTCATGCAGTTAAATCATTCTGGGTGACTAAAACCTGCCTTCCTGCACTGAGACATTTTACAGGGAAAGTGGAGAATTTGTGAGCAAAGCACTGACTAAAAGAGTATAAGAAGGAGCTAGTGGTAGTAAATTTTTCGGGTTGTATTTTTTTGTAGGAAATATAGAATTCCTCCTCTTTTTTAAACAACTCCATAGAAATCACAGTACATATACTGTAACAGTTCAATAATGTGGAAAAAGCCTATTTATAAGTAGTTAATACTTGCCAGTATTTGTGAGATATGACAGTACTTCTACTTGCTTAGATAGCCCAAATTTTTAAAACACGATAATATCTAACAATGAATACAGGATGAATTCTTCATGTTTGTTCTTGTTGATAAAACCATTGCAAGGAATAATGTAACAAAAATAGACCTGTCGGTTCTATAGTGGAACAAAATATAAGTGAAATTGTTCAAGCCTCCAGAATTCACATTACCGTTTCCTGCTTTTGAGGAGGAAAGATGTGTCTGAAGGGACAACAGGGTGAAGGGAAACATTTGATGTAGTTTTGTGGAGTTAGAAGAGTGATTGGGCAATAGGAATTAATCTATATTTGTTCTAGTTTAGAGATAAGTTTTGCAGGGGTTAGCTAAGTTCATGCTCTGTTCATTTCTTCTTTGTGCACTCTGTGGAAATGACTGTTATCCTTTAATTTATTTTTTCCTAGTGTAAAATTTTGTAATACTAGCTTTTTCTGTCCACTAGGTCAGACAGGGGTTCAATTACTCACTGTGGCTGGAATTTGTATTTCTGATGTTTGATTCACTTGAAGTCTTTTTACGCTTACATTCTGAGTCGGCATAAGCAGGATGAAAAATGGCACTGCAGAGCACTGAGACCAGCAGAGTTTTCAGCATCTGCATGCAATAATGTGATTTGACTGACTTGTATGGACCTGAGCCCAAAAACTACAGAAAGGAATCATTTAGGCCGTATTAGCTGACATGTGGAAGATGTTCCTACTATAAAAGTTATGTTGATTACAATAGGCAATCATTTTCAGAAAAGCAGATAGGCTTGTCTCGGTTCTGTGCCTTAGCTTCTGTTCCTCTAGCCAGTTTCCATCCCGCTGTTTGTAAAACAGCTTGTGCATCTTTAATAATCATATAAAATTGGTTAAGAAAAATACACAAAATTCTATTCATCTGTACTGCATGGAGGCTTGGTTCATGAGCCTCTGAAGAGAGAGAGAGAGAAAAAGCATACAAAGTGTACTGTATCTTCAGTATAATTCAGGTTACTATACAGAACCTCCTACTCACCACACTTCAGTGAGTCACGCATGCTAAGCATAATGATTCCTCTATTTCTTTTAATGTGCTCTGATGCTAATTTTCTCATTTACAATTATAAATTTCACATTCACGTTAAAAATTCTGACAAAATCAAATTTCCAAAAATATATAATAATGTAACTGAATAATTTTGACTCATTCTCAAATAATTTTTTTTTTTGTATTTTTGTACATTATTGTAGCTATATTACATTAACTTTGTTCAGTATGTGCCATGATGAAATATTGGGAAAGATGCTATCAACTATATTTTTCAAAGCTCTTTCTCTGTGATTAGGTTTTATATTACTAAATTTGAATAAAACATTGATCATAGAACTATCGAATGAAACTTCTACTAAAATCTTGACTGAAAAAGATTCCTCTTCAATTACACCTTCTTATTCTTCTTTTCCCCCTGCTTTGGAGTTACATAACAGATTTCTTTCTGCCCTTTTTGATGTACTATTCTTTCTTAATATTCCAGGAAAATGAGACTATGAGTTCACTTGAATCCAAAGACCGATTTCCATGTTAAAATGAAACCAGAGAGCTACATAGCATATATCACTTTCAATTATTTGCAGTGATGTACAGAGATGTAGCTCTAGAGTTAAAAAATCCCCCAACTTTATCAGCCAGAAGGAGCTTTTAGGTGATTTTTATGACCTGGATAAATGTCCACCTACAAAACTAGGTAAGGTGTTGACAAAGGCAGTAGTACGCAAGCAGAAGGCAGAGTATTTTCTTGATTGTCTTTGAAGGATGATAAAATTCTGTCTGGATAAATGGAAGCTTTGCCCTGTTGTGTCTGAACAGTCCTCCTAAATATTACAGAATTTAAATTCAAAATATTACCACAGTGTAATAGAATTGGGTTGTTTTTTTTACTTTAAGATACTATATTTTTTTCACAGTTCAAATTTTCAAAGAGCCCATGGGTCTAGCAGTGAAATGGTGTTCAAAGGTGCCCATGGTTCCTGTAGCAGGATGGTAGCACTGAAGCCTGTCAGACTATTCTGTCCCCATGGTATGAAACCTCAGAGGGAAACAGACATTCTGAGATGTTTGAAGTTATATTGCAAGTGATGCTTAGTTGCAGACTTGACTGAAATTAATGAGAAAGTTTATTTTCTCTTTGGAGAAGACCTGAACTTGCTTTGCCTATGGCCCAATTCAAGATGGTGCAAACAAGTCCTGGTCTGAAGGGCCTGTGCTTGCTCTGCTGCGATAAGCCCTGATGGGTGCATGGCAGTGTTTGCTTTGGAGTTTATAAACCTCCTGTTGTGATGAAGTGCAAGCAAAGCAAGCACGGGTCTAGGCTCCAGACTGAAGATTTACAGTGCATTATGTAAGGCTAAGGCTCAAATACACAGTAGTCCCTTGACCTGGAGGGAAGACTTTTGGAGATAAGGGGTTTCTCTTATTCGAACAGATATGGGAGACAAGTTATACAAGCTAAATTAGAGAAAACTAAACACCATGATATATCCTAAGGAGCATTCTGCAATAACCCCTTTTTTCAGAGACTATTTGCACTCAAAAGACTCTTTGGGCCAGCCTACATAACTCATAAATCAAGCGTTATGTGTTCTGGTGCCTTTTTCAGAGTTTTCATGGTAATAGCACCAAATGCGTTCCGCTGCTTCTTTTCCCTAACAAGTCTTACTGCTATTTCTGGTCAGTAAATTATTTGTGCTGAGGTTCTCAGATGCCCCACAACACAGGCTAAGTCAATACTGGTAGTGATTAATTGTGAAATAATGCTAGGTCTCTTGGACCCTCTCACCACTTTTGTCTCCCTGAAAATCGTTTATTTTACTCTCAGAGAGTTGTGTTATTATGCACTGTATTCAGTAGAGAATCAGTTTTTAAAATATGTTAAACCATTCAAGTAAGATTAATAGACCCATGGAAGTATCGATGCCTTTCTGTTGTCTGGAGAGGAAATTTAACAACTAGCTTAGATTAGAAGCTGAAGACAGGCTTCAACTGGCTAAACATATGCATTTGTGCAATTTCTTGCCTAGAGTATTTCAGATGTCTGCAAAGCTGGTGAATATGATTGGTGGTGTAAATAGAATCCATAAGGAGCTAGAAATTGCTTGAACAACTCAAACAGCATTAGATATCCATGTTAAGACAGACTGAGACACTAAATTTACATGTGTGCAGGAAGGTAACTGCATGTGAGCCAGCTGTTTAAGTTTCTGCTGTAATCAGTGAGGGTGCAAACTCAGTTGCCTAACACAGGTTACCTGAAGAGCCCCGGGGTACACAGCATAATCTCCACCTGCTGTAACCAAAGGATTTGGGCTGCCTACAGGTGCCATGCCATACCCGACAGCCTTCAGATGACATCCTGGACATCTGGGGAATCTCAGATGATGCTAAACACCAAAGGTTATACCGAGATGAATGTCAGATCTAGTCCAGATAGTGAGCAGAAGTGAGAAAGTTATTCATCTCGCCCTGGAATAGTCACCCACTTTTGACCATCTCAGTAGCTCTCTGTACCGCCCTGAGTCAGCTGACTGGGTTAGGGAAGACTATAATTTAGCTAAGACACTGAATGTATACCTAGTTGCACGTCTGGCTCTGGAGCTGAAATCCTCCCGTAGCTGGTGGAGTTCTGGAGTTAGGTGAGATGAATCCCTTTCCCATCAACCATGACAAGAGTACATGACAGGCAGTTCTCCCACCCTCGCATTAACACTGTCATCCTCAGTTTGAAGAGGCTTGTCAGGCTGTTAACAACAAGCTGTTTATTTAAAATGTCAGTTATGTAACTTATGACTATTCAAATAGTTTTTTTCTTTATATTACAGTAAATTAACATCATTTAAGAATTACTCTCACTTCCCACTTTATTCACTCTGAAGTTTATGGAGTTCTGATTTTTGCTAAGGCATCAATGAATGCAGTAATTTAAGCAGTCTGAAATTTCAGCAGCTGCCTTTTCCTCCAGTTTCCTTTTTTTTTGGGTTGTTTTTTTTTTGTTTGCTTTTTTTTTTTTGTGGGACAAATACAGTGTTTGGCAAAACCAGATCACTTGGAATAATGCTATTGGCTGTGCAGCTTTGGAGAGAATTTTTTCTGCAATGCTCTCCATGTGAAAGAGCTTGGGCATCTCCTAAACACCTTATTTCATAGATGAAAACCTAGCAGCCTAGATGACAACACCCTCCCCCCCAGTCTGTCAGGTATTGAACTTTGCATTGGATCAATTCCAAAGAGTAAAATCATGTGAAGTATAGCACTAGCACAAATCAATGGCACAATTCAGTTCATCTAAACACTATTTAGTTCATATAGCCACACTCAGAAAACGTAACTTTCATTAGAGCTGCTGGCATGGGGATTGTCATTGCTATCAGCCTAGATGTAAATTCAATGAGTTAATTCAGAATTTTATGAACATAAATGGAGAGAATAGGTGCTCTTGATACATGGACACGTTACTTACAGCAATGATAAACTAAAAAGTGAAGTAGAGCAGTCACATGATCAAGCAAATGAATTCTCTTTAAGACTAAAACTGCTTATCCTTAGTTATGCCCCCATTCTTGCTCAGAAGTGTATCGTTAAAAGTCACTTCTGATTTGATCAGGCTGTTGAAGTTCGACATATGTGCACACAGAAACAGAGTGCAGGTAAAAACTACAGAACAGATTTAGCTACACAGGGGCACAGAAGGAAGCAAGGATCTGACCTTTTAAATTTATACGTCTATTTACATGATTCGGATCTTCCAGAAGTGTATTTTTGTCTTTTCTGAAGAAAGGATGTGTAAGAAGCAAGCAGCTTTCTTGGTTCCTTGATCTACACAACTGTGGTAGGATTGATGTATATGATTGGCAGTAGCAAATGAGACCCAACATCAAGGGGGAAGTGGATTAAATTGTGGCTTCTTAATTTCTTTCCTAAGGCACTGATGGACAAACGCAGCCATATGACACTCTGTGCTGTACTACACTGACAAAAAGTAGCTCCTAAAACATAACAGATTTATTTTTACAAACAGATTTCCACCTTTATTTTGCTTTTTCCTGAGCATATTGGTCTGCACAATCCACTGTGGTGTGTGCAATGGCATTTGGTAAAAAGATGATATGCTGTAAAAAGGCATTTAATGTACGTATAAAATAGAAATATGGGAATATGTTTTGTAATCATGTTAAACCTGTCAAAAGGCTTGAATGATACCAGAATGTCAAAGGCAGTAAAAGACCCATACTGTTTATGGATGTAAACTGTGCTACTATTATCTCTGGATACAAACATCTTCCAATAAATTTCCTATCATTTGTACACACAGACATAAATTGGACTCTCCCATTGAAACAGCTCTGAAGAAAAGTCCTTTTCTATTTCATTCTGAAATTTCTTAATTATTGTGCTCTCTTAGAACCGTCTGTGAAAGCTTACCCTGCTTGTAACAGTTGTGTTCTGCTTCTGCTATACACTTTAGATACACAACAAGGAACATCTAAACTTTTAGACAAAACAGGTAAAGAGCTGGTAGAACAAAACCCGTTTGTGAAAACAACACACTGACACCTAATACCTAAATATAAAAACGAATTACATTTTATCTTCAAATTGCGTATTGAGAAAGGATGAGGTGGAAGGAAAGAGACAATGCAGTTTGAAGGGTCTTTTTCTGCAAAAGTCAGAGGTAACTGCAGCATTGTGTGTCTTTGGCTATCAGATACCTTGGCCAAAGGTTGCTATATAGAGTCCAGGCTTCACAAACTTTCTCTGTGCTCTGTAGTACATTAGCTTGTACTAACGGTATTTGAGATCCAGTGTAGTTATGCAGCCAGCCTAAGTCAAGTGCCCCAAAAAATCTGTTTTCAAATTACTAAGGTAACCCATTTCTTAATAACCACAAAGCATAATTTAGACTAATTGTATTAATTTCTGAGATCACTGTGGTATTCCAAGGCTCCTTTGTATGTGGAGAAAAACTGAAAACTGTACTGGCAAAAAAGGATTAATATTTTGCATAATTGTACTACAGAATCTGAAATTTTACTCTCTTTCTTCCCCTCACAATACAAATTTGCCAGTTTTTAAAGGTAATTATTATGGTGCTCAACAAACAAGAAATGAAGGAGAAGTAACATGGTTTAATTTAGGAAAGCTGAGGTAACAATGGAACCATTTTCGGTCAAAGATGAAGGAATCATATGAGTTACAGGTCAAGGAATGAAAAAGGTTTTAACTAACAAACAGAAAATCATCAGGGAAATAATTTTACTTAAAGCTCTTAAAATTCAGTGTACTCAGGAAGCATCCAGAAGACAAATGTTCATATAGTTGCTCTTTGCAGCCACATTTGACTCCTGTATATATGAGTGATAGATTTTATTTCTACTGTAATATTTGCCTTTTCATGTGTTACCCTTCCCTACCTGTTTGAATAAAAAAACCACCAAAAATGTAAGGGGACAGAAAGAAGGAATAATCAAAATGGTTTCTTTCCTGACTAGCAGCATGGACAAAATCTTTTTTCCATTCTTTTTTGTCTCTTCTAGGTTTTCTCTTGTCCATTAAGGGAGCAGTATTCTAAAAACCCTCTCGAGATACTTATAAGGCATTATTGTTACTTATTGGACTGCTGGTCCTTCTTAAGGCTGCTAGTCCTTCTGCTTTCTTTGACTTTTTAAGGTCTTAATATGCCCTCTATCATCTGTGAAACTTACTTGTAACAGGAGATCAGATTCAAAACCTGTTTGGTGCCATTACTGAAGGCAGTCTGTGTGTGGATGGAGATACTCATTGAGAATATTGCTTGTGAATGTTAGTGCCTGCTATAATCACGGAGACAAAATCTCTGTGGCAATCTCAGCCTCTGCCAATCTCTGTGCACTGACTGGTTTTGGCAGAGCCCTAGCTCATTGCCTCTTCACTACACTCCTAATCATACAACGCTGCAGATCAGTTTTAAAGAATAGAAAAGTGGTTTTAGAAAGCAGCAAAAAACAGGAAATAGCATGTCATCTTTTTTGGTGACCAATATTTCCATAAAATTTTTTGCTTTCGGGTGACAGTTTACGTTATGAAATTCTGTAAAGCCTACAAAGACTCAACATACCCTGAATGGTGCATGTGGCTGCAGAGACTCAGAGCAGTTATAAAATCAACTCAGTAACCTGAAGTCAGTGCATTTATGCCCGTTAACTGAAACAAAGCATTACCTATTGATCGCTGAGGACAGTGAATGTCTGCTTGCGGTCCCTTACTTCCTGTGACATCCAGAGATAAACATGAAGGTTTTTCAACAAATTGATTTCTACATAAAAGCAAACTTTCTCTTTCCCCTCCCTGTCTCTCAGTACTGCTGAAGTGCTCTTGCACATTCAGTGGTTTCAGGAGTTACTTTTCTGTATGCCTAATTTGGGCTCCTGTTTTTGAAAAACTTGACAAAGGAATGGCTTATTGGTCTGAGCTCTGGCCTGGATTTGCTGGAAGCATACTTGCTGCAGCCATCACATCTTTCCAATACGCATGAACTCGCTGTTAACGTGAAGAAGAGAGACAGATTACTCATCACAGAAGAAACAAGCACAAGTGGGCCCCAGAAATGCTGGCTGCTATGTTTAGCTTATAATACTAATATTGGAACGTCATAGTCGTGCCCTCTTCCCTAATGGCAGCCCTGTGAGATTCTATCTAGATTTTATGATCTTATATGGAAAGTAATTCAGCTATTTGGGGAACTATGCTGTGCGCATACAAACAGTGAGACTACTTATGTCTGTTCTCTGTGTTATCAGCACCATTAAAAAGTCACATCAGTTGGGAGGATACGCTGCTTTATAGTTTCTGCTTTTAATGTCTCTAAGGAAACCACTTTACTTATCCACACTTAACTGTGCTTGCCACATCCGCAATTTACACACAGACAGGGCAAGGAAAATAGTACATCAGAAATTCTGCTCTTTATGTAAATGTATCAGTAAATGTATCAGTATTAATCTTTATGTTTTTTAAGTTTGAGACTCTGGTTTGGCAAAAGTCCTGCATTTGTGTAGGTTTCTGCAGGAGTGAGCTGGTATGGAGATACTGTGCCACAGGTCTGGTCAGCACTTTGAGGGGAATTTTACTTTTACTGAAGGCCAGAAGGACTGGAAAGAATGATGTTTTGTTGAGACAGACAATGAATAAAGGGGAAAATGATGAGTCTAAGGCTAAAATGCACATTAAAACCATTTGAGTTCTCTCCTTCCTTCTTCATTTCATAGAAAGACTCCTTGTGTTTATGGAATTTAAGGGGAAACCTTTTTTTTTGAGTAGAAATTCATACCCATGGCAAGATAAAGCGAATTATTTTTTTCACCTGAATCTGCTTCTCCACGATTTATCAAGTGTCTTGAGGGACTACTTTTCAAAATGACAGCTTTTGTCACACACTGCTAATTTTAAATCTTTCAAATTTTTTTTAAGCTTGACACATGTCAGGCCCAGCAGAATCTGGAGTGCCCATTTATGTGAATGAAGTAGGCTTCATAGCCACACTGAAGCCCCCATGGACATTTTTAGAATTGTACAGCACTTTGGATGACACTGTTGGGAGTTGGAGGAGTTGGAGGGAGCTGGAGCTCCCTTAGTGCTTCTGGCCTCCATGATGCACTTCATCTTAGCAGCCTAAATTTAATAAAGGCTAAGGAATCACTACTTTGCTGAAGAGGATTTACTAACCTGTGATTCTGTGTTTAGCAGTCCTGAGAGGTCTTATTTGAGAGAGATGTATCATGTCTCTTCACAATAGGACATTAACTAGGTCAGTGAAAAATTCTGGGTTCCTGACCTATTGGTCAGAGACATACTGGTCTTGAATTATGGTAAGCTTTCTATAAATATATTGACCCAAAGCACTGTCTGACAAACATTTCAAGGATTCCTTCCAGATGGAAGATGTAGAACTTACTGTACTCATGGACGATGTAATTTCAACACAACCCAAGCAGAAAAGAATTTAGAACCAGAGATTTTCAGACAATATTTTTTCATGGAAGTTCAATTGATTTAAATGAATGTATAAATGTATAAGCAAATATTTTTATTTTAATAAAAGATATTCCCTTTTTTCAGGAAAAGATAATATTGTATATTTTAAAAATATCAAAGAGCAATGTATCATTTATTAATGTAGCCAAAGAAGGATTGACATAAAATTTTCTTATATAGGAGGTAAAATGTCTTTGTTTCTGGCTAACACACAATAGAAATAGTGATAATAACTACACACTGAAACACATCTATCTTTTAAGAAAACATTTCAAAATGGTAACAGAAGAAAGGTAGTGCAACAATTTATGTAGATTCCCTGGGCAGGGTTAATATGAAGCCTTCATTTTCAGGGTTCATAGAAATATAACAGTAACATATGAAAGAATATCGTACAGGTAGAGATTACTTCATAAGGGTTTACAGCTGCAACCTAGCTTGAGTGTGCATTTATAGGTACAATAAACCCTTAAAATTGCCTTTGTGGCATTTCATAGTTCCTGTATTTAAAAGCATAAAGCTGACATAATATTAAAAATATGACTCACAAACATATTTCTGAAAAAGGGTTAAATTGGTTTCATTTGTGAAATAATATGTACTATAGGTATTCAGTCCCCATATAGTATATTTTAATATGCTTATGAAAGCCTACAGCTGAATGTAATTTAGTATGAATGATTATCTGTTAGAAAGTTCACTCATTATTAGCCGTTTCTCATTTGTTATTCCAGTCATACTGTCATGGAACCGAAAAATATTGCAATTCTTAGGTAAGCAGTCGCAACAAGATTCATTTTAAGCATGTAGGGGGAAAGTATGTCCTATGGGACAGTCACAGATTATCAGGGTGATGGATCCCATGCTGGTGAATAATTATAATGCTTACAGAAATAGGGACAGGTTTCCTGATAACCTGAGAACAAAAATGCGTGTAACCATGCCGGTTGTTAGCGGTGCCATAGCTATTGTTTTAACCAGTTTCATGTTTTAAGATGATTTTTACACTTTTTCTACACTTTGACTGTACAAAGACATTTTGGAAACGTCAAGGTCCTTGACAGAAGGAGACTGCATTGGCTGGTTTCTCCAGGACCTTTTTCCACTCTCCTAGACATAAGACAGGACAGTTTCAGTGCTCCAAAGTGAGGCATTGTGCAAACTTGTTTATTTGGGGCTTAAAGCAGATGTAAGCAGATAGAGGCTAGTGTGTTTTGCCTGGGACATGACACGGTCAATATGATTGTGTAATGCAGACCCTTTTTACAAGCAATAATATCACGGAAAATATGACACCATACATTTTAAATTAAACCCCATATCATTAAGCAGTAGAGTGAAAAAGTACATGCAGTATCCCTGCACAGCTACTTGATGTTATCTGTCTGCCCTTTCACATGAGCCAGGAGGAGAGCAAGAACATTAACAAATAGCTTCTATTCTCACAACTCGAAGCAGGGGAAGAATAACAAGTTGCGTAAATGGAAGAAGAAATGTTAGACTTTGCAGTATTCCTTTCCTTTTCCCTCTCTTCTGAAGTGTTTATTAGTAACAGAGGTAAGTAAAAATGTTGTAAAGGTTTAGTGTCCTGTTGCCTGCTAATTCTTATGTCTTCCTCAGTCACTGAGATTTTACAACCAGCCATAAGGAGATTACTTTAAATCCTTTTCCATCACTATGAAGAATATTCTTAAAGGGACCCTGATAGGTGTTGCAGGTTCATATTTTGATTTGGAATTTTGAAATCTGTTAGACAGTAGGCGTTTGGGGAGTCTTTTTAAAAATAATTACTTTTTCGGGTATTGAAAATAAAACCCAAACCCCTGATCTTGTGTATTGCTACGTTATAGTCCTTGCTCAGCAGAGAGAGGATTATTAAAATAGATGTCTTTTGTTTTGTCCATACCACACTGACTTGCTTTGTGTTAAAGATTTCTGACCTAGGAGTAAAAAAACCCCAAAATGTTACAGTAGTTACAGTAGGACACTCAATTATTTCTTTAAAATAAGTAGGAGTTGTCCTGCATTTACCAGCAGGGTCTGCAGGACTCATTCTACATCCCACCAGCCCTAACAGTGTCTTGGGCACAAGCAAATAAGAGACTCCATTGTCTCAGATACTCCTGCTCACCATTAAAACCTGATGGAACCAGCTGGAGAACAGTGTTTTCAGATATTTTTTTAACAACTGGTTTCACATAATGATTATCACTCACTGTGATGACTACTATCTATACAAATAAACACAAACACATAAATGTGTGCAAATTCACTTAATAGAGTTTTTAATAAAGAGATGAGCAATCGTTATGAGATGGCCAGTCTGTTTCCTGTCAAGTAGACGCAGTGGAACTGACTTTTGAGCTCACATTTGCCTACAAGACATATTATGTAGATCCATGGCAACGTATTGATCTGTTCTCCTTTTATAAATCATTTATAAATGTCCACTAATAAAAGTGTACTTTTACTTTTATGTCTGTAAGACAGAACTATTGCGTATAAAGTCTGCCTTTAACCAGCCCTTGCCTCTGGCCCAAAAATGAATGCAATATGGCTCCTGCTGAAGTTTCGGGTATGTCCATCTTTTAATCGTTTTTTTTAATGCCATATGTCCAGAAATACTGAAATATAATACATTGTCATTTACTGACTTTAGGGAACTCTTTCTCACTTTAATTAAACAGGATAACTTGGTAATGCAAGTGCTGCCTATTACGCATGAGGAGTCTAAAATGATAAATGAGTTATAAACCAGGCCCTTTCTGGAAAATGAAACAAACCCTTTTGACTGAAGAGATGGGCTCCTATCCGCAAATATTTTGTATTTCTACTTTTCTGACAGCCAGGGGTGAGCTTGTGTAGATAAACACAACCTTTTACCTGCAGAAAAACCTGCAGGTAGTTTGCATTGGATTAAGATGGATTAATGTCTCTCTACTTAAACTCGTATTGTCATTTTTTCAGTTGTGTACTTCACACTGGCAAAAATGATAGTCATAGTTTGCATTTATTTGACTGAGGTTTTGTATTTTAAAGAATCCCAGTCCAGGATATTAGTGTCCTTGTCACAATTTTCTCTTGACTGATTGAATGTGATCTCAGGTGAAGTATTGCACACGGATGCAGAAAGAGCATAGATTTAAGTTGACATCTTTAGTTTTCTTGCCCTGGTATCTTTACTCTTCTTGCTCACTGTCCTTGAACCCCGAACTATATAGTGTTGGAGAGCACATCTGAGTCTACCTGTCCAGTACCAGAAGAGAACTATGAACTAAACCTAAAGATCAAAAGGATCTAGTTTAAAAATCAGCATTATAATTCAAATCTCTTTTGAAAATTAATGTGAAGTTCTTCATTTTCAGGCCAGTATCAGAATAAAATATCAGAAGTCTAAACCTTAAAAAAAAAAGTAGTAAAATAAGATCCTTGTCCTCCAAACAGCTCTAGTTTGGGTATCTTACAGGCATCTCTCTGAAATGCCAAATACAAATCCCTGGAATGTCCCCAAAGTGGTCTGTGAATATGTAATTACAGAATCACAGACCACTTTGGGGATATTCCAGGAGATTTTATGTGGCATTTCAGAGAGATACAAGCTTTCTTAATGTATCAGAAACAAAGCCAATGGAACTGGAATGTCAAGAAGAAGTAACAAGGCATGTGAACTGTGTTACCTGGTGATGCCAAATCTGTTTGAGAAGTTTGCGACTTCGTATTTCCTAACATTAAGTTGCTTTATTGTTCGGTTTATGTGTGAAATAAACTGCTACTATTTTAGCTATGTTCCTCATGAAATTTGTCATTAAAATGTATGCCTCTTCAATGAATATTGCACTTTACACTTATTTCAAGGGGTCTGCATCTGAAATTGTCAGCGTGGCCCTTGCAATGCTCTTCTGAGAGCCCACAGTCTGTGCCAAAAAAAAAAAAAAAACAAACCTCAGAGAAATGGCAGCAAGATCTCCACCACTAGGGCCCCATAAACTAGGATTACCCATTTAGGGAGTTAAACAGGAGCAATGGTTGCTACATCTGTCTTAGGCTGAGGGCTGCCCCTGCTCGCCCCACAGTATCTCTGACAGCATGAGAGCATTATTTCTCAGTGCCACCTTCTAGCGTTGCCTTATGAAGAATTTATATGTTTTGAGTTTTCCTTCATGGCAGGCATCCAGCAGTGCTGTACTATAAACCTGCCACAAAGAGTGAAAAAAGTGCAGTTTTCAGTTCAACTGGGGGCCCAGACTGATGAGCTCAGACAGGCCGAACTTCTAAAGGTTAGTGAGTCTGAACCTCAGCTGATTCACCGAGCACCGTCAAATTATGTACTACTAAGGAGGTAGCAAACCTTTTTAAAGACTAATTACGTGAGAAGGTTGTGGAGGGTGATTAATACACTCAAATCCTTTATTGGAGTTCTCTTGAGGAACCCTAATGAAATAACAAATTCAGAGAGAGGACAAATTCTTTTCCTTTTTTGGCAAGTAGTTATTTAAGCAGAACAATGCTGCCAGCTGAAGGCATCATTAAAGGGATGGCTTACTGTTGCACACCAAAACCCCTACTGTGATAAATGGCAAATAAAACATGTCTTTCATCCGCACATCAAGGCAGCTGAGGACGAGCAGAGCAGTGCTACCGGGATCGGGCTCTTGGCGTTACCAGGCACGGATGGCCTGTAGAGGGCTCTCAAGGTCCTCTGCTGAGCCTCCTAACCCAGTTTCACGGGCTGCAGCTGGAGGTTTTCTAAGGTCACCGAGGTCTCTCTCAAAAGAGCTAAACAAAAGAATCCTTCAGCATAAGCGTGCATTTTTTTCCCTTTTCTATGGCCTTGCTGTTTCTATGTACTATCTCTAGCCACAACTTTGCCTGCATTATTTGCTTTAGCAAACAGATGTTAGAAAGTCACTGCTAAATATAAGTCTCCCCTGTAACAGTCATTGTGAAAAAAAAAAGGAAAAAATGCAACAAGCTTGGAATAGGAATGAACACTTTCAGTATTTTTTGCTTACTGTCATCTTTGAGGCAACAGTACTATAGGCACACAGAACACAGATGACTTGTTTATATTTAGTTAGCTCATTTTGTTCAGTTCCTAGAATGATCTGGGATGTGCGGGAAAACAAATATTGCATTGAATATAATTCTTTAAAGCTGACTGTACTCCAGAATTCATGTCATTTTTGATACATAAAGTGAATAGCAGAACCAGCTACACAAATTACTTATTAAGATGCTTGTATTAAAACCCAAAACCAACATGCATGCAAGTGCTATACGTGCATGAAAACATGAAGCCTGCAGCAAATTAAATTTACATATATATTTCATGGCAATGAAACCCTTGTCTAGTGAATTAATAGCGTGTTTTAATTGCTTGTAGCCATGGCTTTCTTTTCTAAGAATATGGCCTGTACTGGAGGAAGAAAAATGCCCTTTCCCCTTTGACAATGGCTATGTTTGAAATCCAAAATTCTTGCTGTGATTATCTCTCCATGTAGATCTGGAAAGTTCAGAAGGAACAGATTATTACAGCAAGCTTAGTTCCTGTCTTTCCTTATCTGGTTATACTGAAAGGAAGAACCCTCTAAAATTAGGATAATTGGGCTGTTTTTAATTTCTAGTAGAGTTCCTTCATGGAAGGGGACATCCTGTAGAAGTCCTTGATGGCACCTTCTGGCATTACCTGGTTTTTTTGCCTTTTCAGGAAAAAAGTTTTTCTATTTTATTACCTTTACTTCATGTTCCTATTTCCTTTCCTTGTAATACCAGGGTGGCTTTAGCTAGGACAAAAGTCATATACGAAAAACTTACATCCTGTTTTTGTCCCAGTATGCAGAAACACAGCTGTAGAAGTAGTCCTGTAGTTTTCTTTCTTACAGGATCTCTGAATAAACCATTCAACATGCTAGTTGGTTCTATTCTCCTTAACTGTAGTGGCAGCTGCCACTGAGTTTCTGAAGCTGAGTTTGCTGGGACTGTGCAGCAACCGGTGGAAAGAAAATACGCGATATTAGGAGAGAGAATTGTAGGCAACAGCTGGAAGCTATGACCGTGTCACCGGGTGGTAGAGACTGCAAATCTCAAGGCACTGAATGACATGCGCAAGAAACCCGAGGACTCTTCAGGCGTTCCCAGCTTTATAGACTTTTACTACTTTTTCTTGTCTTTAGCTCAGCTAGGGGTAGAGAACCATGGCTCTCCATGTCAAATGGACGTGGGCAGGGAGATCTGTATGTGGTAAGATTGTCAGGCACGTGCACAAACTGTTTCTTTGGACTGCTGTGTAAGCATCTGTAAGTACCTACTGACTGGCCCTGTTGAGAAGCTTTTCAGTCTTAAGTCTGCAATATCGTTGAATTTGATGCAAAATCTCTAATCTCTTAAAGTGGGGGAAACTGTAAATTCCTTTCAGCACGCAGGTCCTGTACATGTGAGGAGAAAGAGTAGACCTTTCCTATCTGTCATTGCTCAGGAGTCACACAGCACATGCCACTGCTGGATGCTGAGAGACAGTAAGGCAGTGGCTAAAGTTTTCTGAAAGTGTTACAGTATATTTAGGTTTTCCTGGACATATTCTGGTTATTTTGGGCAGAGATTTTCTATACAAGGATTTTGAAGACTTAATGTATTTTTCCAGGCCCTAGTAGGTCATAATCCACCAACCAAGAACCACACATCTGGAATTATTCAATATACTGCAAACCAGCTCCATGTGCATCAAACCATCTGCAGATGGGCAATGTGGTTTGTTCTGTGCATGTCCAGGAGGTTGAACATGTCCTAAAAATTCTGGGTTTACTGTGCACGGGTAGAAGATATATGCACATAGATTTCCAGACCAGATGCACTGAGATGCTGTGCACTGACAGTGAGAAAGGTCGTACTGCAAATTTTGACTCCGCAGAGCTTTGATCTGAAGGATATTCTAGCTTTCCATGTTTCAAGCACTAGTCCTCCATGTCATTTTCTCTAGGCATTCCGTGAAATGTCAGTCGTCACCAGTGATGCCCTAACACCAGTGGAGCTGCCTAACATCCACAGTGTCAACTGGATACTGTCAAAGGCACAGAGGTTCAAATTCATGGTGTTTCTTCCATTCAATGCCCATTACCAAAATCCTCCCTGGCCGTATGCCCCACTGTCCTTGCTAGATCACAGAGAAATGAGCATTGCTTCCTGGAAGCATGTTGTCTCAGGACAACATGACCATGCGTGTTGGAAGAGACTTCAGGACGTGTCAGTCCAACCTGCTGCTCAAAGCATGGTCATCCTGGCCAAACTACTCAGTTTGGTCTTGAAAATCTCTGAAGAATGAAAAGTTTCTATTCCTGAAACCATCACTGCTCCAGACTCTAAATCCCAGCCCCTGGCCTCTCCTCATGGGGCAAGTGCATGAAGTGCTCTACCTCAACGCCATCCTGGTCTCACACCGCTAAATTCACTCCAATTCATTGATCAGTTGTGAACTCTGGGGGTCCAGACAGTACACGGTTTTTCAGAGCTGTTGAAGGTCATGGAGTAAGAGGTACAATCCCTTCTCTGATGGGTGTGCTCCCGCTGATACAGTCCAGGAGGCTGCTGTTTTTCCTTGCTGCCAGGACACACGCAGTGGTTCATGCTCAGCTGTCTGCATCAGGGAGCAATGAGGGCTGGCTGCTCCCTGAGGAATGAGAGGCTGGAATTTGAGCCCAATGCCTAGGCTTTCAGGGGAGGGCTTCTCCAGCCAGTGTCTGTCCCACACTACAGGAGAGGGGTGAGTGGAGCAGGCCTGGAGATGGTGCCCAGCCTCAAGCACAGCCTGGTGGTGGCCATGCAGGTCCACGGTGACAAGGCAGGTCCTAGGTCAAGGTGGGAAATCAGTCAAAACTTAGCTGGCTTGTCCATCAGGTGAGGGTCAGGGGGCCATGGACAGGCCCAGGCCCAGGCCTGGATAGGTCAGTCTGTGGCCGAGAGAGAGCCTCGACTGAGAGCAGCTCTCAAGAGTCAGGGGATGGGAAGTCCTGCTGTGTCTTCCTACAGCTCCTTTTCCACTAAAGCTTTGCTCAGTCATCTGGCCTCAAATGCAGCCCCCTCTGGCATCCAGACCCTGGGAGGACTGGGGAGTGCATCCAGGATACTGACAGCTGTCTGCGGAGCCCCCAGACCCTTTGCAGAAGACCTGCTCCCCAGACAGTCAGTCTTAGCCTGTACAGCTGAGTACATCGCTCTATCCCATGTACAGGAGTATGGATTTATCCCTGTTGAATTTCGTAGACTTCCTGCTGTTGCATTACTCCAGTTTGGATAGGTGCTTCTGCTCCTAGGTGGTGACCTAATGCTCCATGGAGCACTTTGCTGTCATCCACAAACTGTATGAGTGTGAATTCCATCTCTTCTAGACCAATGACAAAGATATACACTGAGGCAATAGCAGTACAGACCCCTAAGGAACGTCATTTGTAGCTAACCTCAAAGTGTCCACCATCAGCTCCATGAACTCACCGATGTTCAGTGCACCACCTGTCCATCCAGAACATAACATCTCAGCCTGGATAAAACAGTACTGTTGGGGAGCATATCTAGAGTCCTTTTGAAGTTGAGTGAGTGACATCTACCAGTTTCTCATCAGCTACAGAGTTAGTTATTTTATCACAGCAAACACTCATATGAAGTCTCTTTCATGATCACACAACAACTCTACTTCATTCCTTACTTGCTGTCCTTTGGACACTTGATAAAATATTAACTAATGACTCTTTAGCCATTTTTAGCTTTGTTATGTGTATTTTATTCCTCTAATATTTTCTTCAGAAAAATACATAGGGGAAAAAGGACAGGAACAGATAACAAGGGAACATCTTGTGATAAGCTTGTTAAACTTCTAGATTTAATAAAGAATGCAACAACGTGGCTTTATGGATCAGATGCTCTTGCATTCATAATTCAGAGATTAAATGGGAACATTCTTATTTCAAAAGGGTAGGATAATCACTTGCTATTTTATATGCTCAGGTTTTGAATTTCATTTTAGAGACTTTGAAGAATATTCCTCCTTCAGCCTGAATGGCTTTTAATTTCACTTTTCAAACTTAGAATTCTAAAAAACGCATAACAACACCTCCATTTCTTGTAGATCTTCTGTGCTGACTTCATCATCATAGTGGTGATCTAAAGCCAATTGAGGTGACCACAATTCTTCCTTCAACATAAGTCGTTTCTGGATCAAGCAGTAACTGACCAAGCATGCTAAATTAATTTTTAATTCTTTTACCTATGGCTTTCTGATGAGGATGTACAAAGCCATATATAGGATATAAAAGAAAAATCTGCAGTGAATAGCAGCTTTTCTATATGTCCCAGATGCCTGAGCATAGACTATTGTTCTTGAATTACTTGTTATTGAAATTTAATTTTAATGTTTGTATAATAAGCTTATTGTCTAAAAGTTCTTTTGAAGGTTTTATACCTGACTGCAGGCAGAAATTTGCTGTCTAGTTGCGAGTTACCATGTTTGCCATATGTTGATTCTATTCTTTGATTAGAGGAGTAAAGCTCAGACTCCTAACGTCATGTGTGAGTCTGGAATATAATCAGGAAAACTGTAGATATCTTACAAACAGCAGACAGAAAAACAGAACAAGGCATTTTAAAAAGTGTTAAGCTGCTCAGGGTAATCAGATGCAGTTAGCTCTGTAGTGCTGTGCCTGAGCTAACAAGCCCTGTGTAGAAGAGGGACTTAATTGTTTAAACAACACTAATGTAACTAATTGCACTAATGGCAGGTGATTCTTGTCTGGTGAAACAGCAGTAAGTGAATAGTATCTGCAGAAGGCCTCGAGGATGTCTGCTGTGTGTTGAATATACAAACCCACCATAAATTCCCAAAGTAGTGTCCTGAGGAATATTGTGTTGCTTCTACTTTCAGTGGTTTGGGAGTCACTATAAAGAAATATACATTGCCATACTGATGGCAAAAAGGCTGGATTTCTGCTTTGCTGGGTCAATCTTTAAACTTGAAACAATAACAGCACTGGGTCCTCGATCCCTAGCCTGGTACCCTTCCAGGAATTTCGGCAGGAATCGAGTGAGATCTTGTCAACTACGGATGTATTGGATTCAGTGTTTGGGTTAAACAAATCACCACATTCCAATGAGATTTTTTTTATTTGAAAATTCTCAACAGCACTTCTGGTGAGCTCTTCCAGCTCACAAAGGGTAACTTCCAACACACTGTCAACATTGCTAGCATGCTCTTCATAAGAAAGTTCAGGAAACTTCCAGGTTTTGTGGGGGTTTTTAAGCAATGTCCAATAATACTTTTGATACAAATATATGGAAGTACAAATTCATATTTACCTTTAGCAAGAATTTCTATGGACAAAAATCAAAGCATGTCTGAAACTAAATTACTTTGGTTAGAGTGCAGAATATCTTTTTTTGATGTTGACACAACTATAACATAAAACCACTGGGTTATTTTACTATAGGACAAGTCACTTGAAAACAAAACCAGCAAAACCCACCAGGCATTCCTATCTGGGTTTGGATTAATGTTTCAAATGAATACCAAGGGGCTATTATTACTGGAATTTGTTAGGCATAATTACTACCAAAATACAGCAATGGTCTGAAACCCAAAGCTCTGTGCCATTTCCAAATTTTAACTCAGCTATGAGTTCATTGCACTTTCCTAATGAAGTTATAGTTTGGCTCTGGCTTTGAATAGTTCCTTTACTTTTCTTTTGTCTTCTAGAGGCAACTGTGTAGCCCTCTTTTGATGTAAATTGAAATAGGAGGCTTTCTGTGACAGCTGGGTGTACATGTGAATGCTGTTAATGCTGTCAATCCCAGTGCCACAAAGTTTTCTTCTTGCCTCAAAGCACTGGATAACAATTTCCTGATGGAGCCATTCCAGGTTGCTGTGTATGGGTCAGACCATATTAGGAGCCTTGGGAAATTCTTAAATTTCCCTTAAGCTCAACAATTTGCTGTATCTCCTTTAGAATTTGCTGGAGTATCATAGAGTCATAGAATGGTTTGTTCAGTGGAGGTTACTTGTTAATCTTGCATTGAAGTCAGGAAAAAAATTAGTGGTAGGACACTACTGCAGTGGATTTTACAAAGGCTAATCAAAGCATGTTTTTACCTTCCAGTGAAGTGTGGTGTTGAGTCTCAGGCTAATCATTATATAAACCAGTGTTTCTACACCTATTGACATGTCAGCTCCAGTCCTGAAAACCACAGTTGACTCCTGATGCTATTTGGCTATTTCAGGGTTGGGCTTCTTTCTGGTTTGGGCCAGTGCTACTTTACATACTGCATATCATATCAATATGTGGATAAGTTCCTAGACAAGTATTTTTTTTGTGTTAATTAGGACAAGGGATAAAGAAATAAGAGACAGATTACTTTCCTTATTTTTCTGGCCCACTCTGATATTTTGACATACTTGTGGAAGTCAATATTTTCTTTTTCTTCTTTTTTTTTTTTTTCAGCTTCTGTATCTGCTGGAAGTACTTAAGGGTGCCTGTGAAATGACGAATGGAGAATTTATGTTACCTGTGTTACATTTTGGAAAAGTCCTAGAAATTATCTCTGAAGTTCCTGGCTATAGGGTGTACAGAAAATTTCTCCTTTGCCATATTTTTTTTGCCTTGAAATTATACCGTTTAAGGTTTCGTTTAATCTTGTTTCATGTGAACTTAAAATGCAAAATAATCTCCCATCAAACAAGCCTTGAATCACTCCTCTCCAAGCTTCGATATTTTTAAGGGCTGCAGTTTGTATCCTTCTTTCCCCAGCCTCACTGCTTCAAGCCCAAATCTGTGTTTCCTGTTAGGTGCTCCTGGATAAACAGAGTCTCCAGTGGTCCTCTTGCTTTGAGGAGACTGTAATACCATCCTTGCTGACATATGGCTTATTCCACAGCTAAGTGGTTGGTTATTAACATAAGAGTTCCATGCTAACACTGGGATTTATAAGTCCTACCAATGGATTTCCAAAATCATTGTTTTATGAACAAAGAAAATGAGAAAAACAGGGACACTTTATGGGCTCAAAATGACTAGCTAATGTCTAGTAGCCATACATGTCAGAGCACATATTTTTGCAACCAACTTGAAATTACTGGATGCTTTTAACAACAACTGTCTATATACAACAGTCAGCTGAAATATCCAAATGGACAGAGTTAGATTTTTTCTTTCTTGCTTTCAGCAAATTGAAATGAATGAAAGAGAAGCAGAGAAAGAGCGATTTTATACCTGAGCAAAAATGGAAGACTCCTTATTAGATGATTTTAAAATGCCAGAAAAGGTCATGTGACTAATCTAATTTCTATGAAAAACATTAGGACAAACTCTACTAGAACTAATAACTTAACCTCCCCCTGCCTTCATTCCTTATTGTCTGAAAGTGCTTTAGATTGTGCTGGGAGGGAGAAGCCCAATTGCTGATTCATAGAGTGAGCTTTGGCATCAGCCTCTTGACTGCTCTTAGGACGTGCACACGAGCACTGGAAGAGAATAAAAGGCTGTGTTTGGCAACTGTCACTCCTTGAAGTCACGCCATTCAAATCAATGGCCAGTACATCTGAGTAGAGCAGATGAGTAGTAGTTGAATGGGGGAGGACTGAAGTCGCAGCACTGAGCTCAGGTGTTCCAATAAGAAAAGCCTGGCATCGAATAGCAAGTCCCTCATATTTTGGCTTGATTTCATCTCAGACTTGCTGGAGATTTGAAAGAGAATCCTTTTAAAAAAACGTATTTTGGTCTACCTTACAACTTTCAGGTATTGACAATGGCTCCAAAACCTACATGATTTTCATGTCCTCTAGAAATATATTTCTTTATTTAGCTTTTATTGTTTATAAAAGTTATATTTAATTTTAAAATAAATTTATATAATTTATATAAATTATTTATATTTAATTTATTACTGAAACTGCTCTTCTTGCTCAAAGTTATGGTAATTTTGCCTCTATGGGAAAGTAAATCCATATTTGGTATTTAAGACTGAGTTTGTACGTGATTCCTTACTTGTGTGAACAAAACTTGAATTAGAAATTTCAGCTAGCCAAACCAAAAGCCACAAAGGAAAGCAACAAAAAAACCCCCCAAACCCCCCAAAACAACAACAAAAAATTGTGCAAAATTATTAGGTGCTATGACTTCAGGGTACAGCTCACAGCTGGGTTAAGAAAGATCCTGGCTGGTTGGTATAGCTGTCCAACACAGGGCAAAGCATTTCAGAGACTCGCTTGTGCACATGAGGCAGTTTAGCTGATTTAGCCTTGCCTGTCTGCTTGGGTTAATTAGCCCAAATTAGAGATAATTAGTGAGCTAGCTCAGGCGGAACAATATCCTGCTGCAACTATCTAGTTTCTGGTTCTGAACCTGGTTTCCCCTGAGGCAACTCAGTGCTCTATGCTGAGCTCTGTGGTGTGAGCTTGCCCTAAATAACTCGTCCAGGTTCAGCTGAGTACAGTTCAGAGCCAGGAATAGAACTGCCATCAGTTGACTTCATGACCTGCCTGAAACCATGCTATTGTTGGTTTTCTCAGAGTTCTTGATTTTATTTTTAAAAAGCCTTCAATTTTTCAGCTGAGCAGCTTGAGGCATAAAGAGGTCAGTTAATGGCACTACTGGGAGTAGCACCTGGTATCCTTTGGAGAGCCTATTCCCAGCTCTTTGGCTCTAAGCAGCAGAACATGCAGCCTCCTTTAGACTTACTCCAGAAATGATCTATAAATACAACAGTGCCAGGTTTGTTTTGAGCCCACACATAAGGAGTTTATTTGAAGGCACCCTCAGGCAGCCTTTTCAGTTATGAAATAAATTCTGAAGCTACTCTGCCGTGGCTGAGACTTTTTAGATAGTCTCCAGGTTATACAGTAAGTAGTACATAATTTTAGTTGCCCTTTAAGGTTCCAGAATGTGGCAGTTACCCAGATCTGCAAGATAACAAGCTGGCATTCTTCTTCCCACGTATTTATGCATTCTGCCAATTGCAGCTCCTCCTCCTCCCTTTTTTAAAAATTTCTTCTCTTTCTTCCCCGCACCCTGTTGGGAAAAGGAGAGCTAACAGAAGGCAAGGAAGGTTAGTGTGAGCTCCATTTCAACCGGTGCCTGTTGATGCTTGCTGTTAAATGAAGCGTGAAGCGGATTGCTAATGGCCCTTTTTTTTCTTTTCTCATGAAGGATTAGCTTTTTCCTTTTATGATAAAAAAGTGATTCACGTACACATCACTGTTCAGATCCAGACATTCAGCTTTGTATATTCTCTTTCTGATCTCAATTGGACAAGTGAGGTTTATTTACAAGTAAGGGTTAACAGACTGCATAACAAATAAGCTTTCAGAACTGTTTTCTGTTTTTTACTGGGTCCAAGTTAGCTGAAGGCTAAAGCTGTATGTTTATCTACATTACCTGAAGCGGTGGCTTAGTAATCTTTTCACTGGTGCACTTAAGAAACATGTGGTCTTATTCATCTTGAGAAAGAATAGGAAAGAAGCTACATGATAGCCAAATATATCATCCATTAAGTAGCAGGTAAGTTCTCAAATTGCCGTGTCTACGTTGTGGACGAGATGTTGCAATACTATATCTGGGTAGAAATTTATTCAGTTTAAGGATGTTTTTGGATTTAGGCCTATGCATAAAAAGTCATACAGTTACCTGTTTTTGCTAAACAGAGATGGACTATAGGCCTATGTCCCTTAAACTCCATATTTTATACTGAAGTTCTGCTTCTGGATATCCCAGAACATTAGAAGAGCAGACAATGTAATGACTCAAGTGAATCTTACTGGAAGATAACATACATAGTATGCATAATTAATAGAGGAGGAAGAAATGGTTTGGACAAATATAAAAGAATTTACCCAACCTCACTTTTACGCAAGCCTATAAAAAATTTGAGTGGAAGAAAAATGAAAGATGTGAAGTTCTCTGGAAAAGAAAGCAAATATTAAAGGAGTTTGTTGCAGGTAGATTGTACTAATCTAGCCAGGTGTTGTTCATTTACAAAAGAGCTGTTACTTTTAGACAAGGTAAAACAGTAGGCTTAATCTACCCATGAAAAGGTAAAGCCAGTGCTGTGGTACCAGCCAAGAAAATGGATTAGTACTAAGATTGGAAAGTAAGCCTGAGACTGGTTGAAAAGAATGACACAAAGTTACCATTAAGAAAAAACCTGAAGAAAGTTATGACTGAAATTTCTCAAGGATCAATCTTGGAAGAATTACTTAATACTTTCACTGATTTTCTTTTTGTGCTCAAGTCATTAATTCTTATAAATAGTGTTGAACACACAAAATTAGTAATCACCATCCAATCAGAGATGTGCTGGAATATCTTGAAGAAAGAAATAGAAAGAATTGAGGAAATAGAAACGGAATAAAATATTAAACTACGGAAAGCAGTCTCTGTACTGAAGAACAAAAATGAGCTTTTGTTCTAGGTGATCGATGGACTAGAGGGCACATTTTACAGTAACAAATAAAAAGATCTTAGCTTAAACTCACAGAATGGAGGCTGAGAGGGGACGATTGCTCTCTAAATGCATCAGAGGGGAATAAACAGCTCGGAGGGAGGAGAACTAGTTAATCTAAAGGACATTGTTGGCACAAAAACAAAGATTCATTTCAAAATTTAAGTCAGAAATTGAAGGAACTATCAGAGGAATGAAGAATGTCCTTCTGATATAAGTAATGGAATCAATTTAAGCAGAACCTTAGTTTATGAAAGTAATCATATGATACGCCTGTATAGGAAACAGCTAGACCCTGTGAATCACAAGGCCTCTGAGAGTCTTACGCCCAACCTCACCTTCACCAAATGCTGATATTTCTGTCTATATGTTCACAGAGGGGAGAATACAATTATCAACCATCACCAGGTGTAACCTGTCTGTACAAAACAAATACACAGCTTTTTTCATACCATGTTAAATTTCATGTTCATGGACTTCCCTAGAGGCAGGAGGGGACCAAGGCAGAATATTACCTGGAAATAAATGAAAAAAAAAAAAAAAAAGAGATGTGAATTTTAATTTGATGCAAAAACCCTCATGAAGCATTACGCCCATATTTGAGAATAGACACAAATTATGTCAGAGGACATGTAATAGTGTAAGTCAATCTTGCACTTTAAATAATTAGTTTTTCCTATTCAGAAAAAATGTTTCATGTCTAGGATTCTATTCATTATGTTCTACTTATCCTTCATCCTCCTTCTTATTTGCCCACTTCCCCCTCCCAAACTCAAAAACTCTGTTAAAAAAAGTTGGCTCTGATCTTCTATGGATGGGCTGAGCACATTAAAGCATTTTGGTTTTTATTATTTTTTCTTAGTTTATTGAAAAGTCAGAATAAATGGAAATCACAAAAATAACTGATTTTATGTGTCTTTGCCTATTCAGTACCTGGACTGTTGGTATATCAGGTTGCTTGCATTTTAAAAGGATAGAAAGTAATAAACCTTTTTTTTTTTTGCCTTGGATGAAGCAGCTCTTTCCTGCAGAAATTAGTGATATTATGCCACTTAAAACTGGCAGAGAAATCAGAACTAGTATCCATAATTTCTGCTGAACAACATTTATTCTATGGCTAAACAAGGATTTTGGTTTTCAATATTATCAATCTGACACTTTCTGCAAGTCATACATTGACCTTTTCTGTAGAAGTTTAATCATTTATTTCCTGTATTAAATGTAAAAATGTCCAGGTTTGATTCAATGTTTAAAAAAGAAAAGCAAAGAAAAAGGGTTGATCTGCCTGTCAGTACACATTCATTGACCCTTTGGTGCTCTCTTGATCTTTATGAGCTGGCAAAATAAAAACTCAGAACTATGATTCTACACAAAAACTTAAATGCAAGGCATTTAAGATGCTTTTTTATCTTCACCCTTCTACTTTCATTCCTATACCATTCGTGTAGTTTTAAGTGATGCTGTTTTTATGATTCCCATTAACTTATTTTTTTGTAATATATGGTTTACTGAAAGTAATGACCTAGATGGCCCAAATGTACCAAAACATTCTATATTTCATGATAAACATATTAAAACTATCTGTTTACATACACATTTTTTAAGATACACGTATGTAAAAGTCGCAACTAAAAACAATTTAAGGGTTTTAAAAATGTTTCCAGTTTTTCAGATGTTTCAAGAAATTTTGGCTTGGAGATGCTAAAGAATTCATTCATCTTCTCCCCTCCTCAGACATAAAAGAGAAATGATGATGGGAGAAGAAAAATCTGAAACAGTTGTTGTCATGCAGAACAAACTCTTAATTAACAATACAGTATTAACTGAGTTATGTGTCTCATCTCTCAGGGGATTTATGTTAGTATCTTCAAAAGGAAAAACATGCAAAGATTCACTCTTCTGCCTAGTTTTTAGTCTTACTTACACTCCGTACTTTCCCAACTCTGTACAGTAATTTTCACAGAGAGAACATTCTGATCACAGAGGTTTCACTGTGAATGAGATGCAGGCATTACCTTCAAAGGGTGCTAAATACTACTTGAAAGGCCGTGAACTAAAAAAGACAAAGATCAGCTGCTAGCTAAAGGATTACAAACCCAAAAAGTTTGAATTTATCGCAAGCGGTAAATAGGAGGAAAAAAAGACTAAATTGTTTTACACTACTTGATTTATGATCAATCATTTAAAGTGAAAACCTTTTTTTAAAAAACAAATATACTGCTATTTTTCATATTTGTTCTCAGTACTCTTACAAAATAATTTTTGAAGGAAACTGCTTTTAGTAAAGCTCAGTCCTAACACTGGACAAAAATGTGCACTCTGAACTGTACTTATGCATTCTCTGCAGAAAAAACCAAAGGGTCAAACAGCTGAGAATTTTTGTGCTAATTTTCATTAACCTTGTAGAATAAGTAATTAACTGTTCTCTCCTGTACAAGCCCACTGCCTACGTTTCAGCAGATTGTGTTCATAATTGAAATATAAAAAAATATGGTACATGGTGTAAGAGAGTTTATTAATTTTCAGTGATATCCAACCAATAGTGTAATTGAAATGTGTTTGATAAATGAATGCACTATCTTATAAAATGAATATGTTGTGCATTATAGGACTTTTTGAGTAAATAAGTTTGTAAACAAAGTAAACATAAACAAACTTAAGCTACAGAGGAAGTTCTCACCTTGAGCTGTGTAGACTTGTGCTCTGCACCGTTAAGCCAAATAATTGTATTGGAAAAAACGTCCTTATATAAACTGGGAATTCTGAATTTACTCAAGATGAAGACTCTGGTCAGAATGCTTTTTGCTGGAATGTGAGAAGATTCATCAGCTCTAGGAAAGGATTTGGAACAATGCTTAAAAGCACTTAATGATCTAGTACACTGACAGTATACATGGGAAAGTATTAATTGTACTGACATAACAAACATATGATACATGAATATTGAGAACACTCTGTTCAGGGACACTTGAGAATGTTGTGTGCTGATTTTTTACTAAAAGATGGCATAACGTGAGAGAATGCTGTTTCCAAGCTGTTTATTAATGCAGCTGTTTAAGCTGATCAACTCCATATTGAAGCCTAGTAAAAGCTGAGGGTTTGTTATTGCTACAGCTGTTCCAATGTATTTGGAATACAACAAAACTGACTTTTGGAGGCAAATTTTGTTTGGTTGTATTTTGGGTGAGTTCTTTGTTTTTCATTGACAAAACTGAGACCCGACTTGTGGTAGGCTTCCAGGCACTGACACCCTAGAAGAAATAATTGTTTTGGGCTGAATGGTTGGCAGGTATTTGGGGTACCCCAGATTATTCTCAGGAGAAGGAGAAAATATTCCTAGTGCCAAACTTTTTTAAATGCACATCAATGTATTAGGGAGGAATGTCAAAAGTCCAGTTCCTTACACACAAGTAGACTCAAATGTTAAAATATAGGTCCCAGTTTTTCATCATTACAAGTCATTCATTCCTAGCCCACACAGTGCTACCCCTCCAAAATTACTTGTTTCTTGTGCTGCTCCCTGGTTATTTTATTATGCTCTCATTTACTGAAGTGATCTCTGAATATATAAATGGATGGAAACTTCTAGCTGAGGAATCTTCTAGGACAGTGAAGACTAGAACCACGGGCTTCTTTTCTTAAGGAAAGTGGTAAGATTCCCCAACCTTTTAATAGTGCAGAAAAAGTGCATAATTACCTCTTATGCTTTGCAAAATTTTCACAGAAAACCATGGTGTCCTAGGTTACAATGTAAGATGTAACCAATAGTATGTATTCTGTTATCATCTTCACAAGCTGTTAAAGCAGGTGGGGCAGTGCTCGTTATCTCCCACCATGACTCATCCCTGATAACTCCCTCTGGGAGCTACCTCTGTTTAATGGGCTGTCAAGGACCCACCCCATGACTCACAGAATTACATCATCCCATTGTGAGATGCTCCGCCCAGGGGGGAGGAGCCAAGCATTCCCACCTGGATATAATCTGGGGTTTGGAGCAGCACAAACAGCCCTTACCTACTGGATTCCCAGTGGACAAGAGCTATCACTGGACCTTCAAGTGAAGATCAGACCCTTCTACAGGATCACTGTTTCAACAGGACCACTTCATCTGGACTGCTACCACCACCCTGACTAACAGGGTGCCAGGTTGTATCCTGACTCTGTCAATGTTCTTGTACTATTGCATTTATTTTAATTTTCCTATTAAATTATAATTCTGACTTGCGATCTCCCACTGGTTTGTTTTCAAACTAATACACATGAGAGTAAGAAATTTAGAAGTATACTGGTTTTGCATGGCCTGTTTTTTGGTAGCAGGGGGGGCAGAGAAGTGGCTTCTGTGAGAAGCTGCTGGAAGCTTCCACCATGTCCAGCAGAGCCAATCCCTGGTGGATCTAAAGCTGGACATGCCACTGGCCAAGGCTGGGCCAATTAGAAATGGTGGTAATGCCTTTGTGAAAAGAAATTTACGAAGAAATCAAAACAAAACTTGTGGCAGAGTTTTAATTGTGACTAGAGAAGAGGGGAGCGAGAACATATGAGGGAAACAACATGGAGACACCAAGGTCAGTGGAGAAGGAGGGGGAGGAGGTGGTCCAGGTGCTGGAGCTGAGATTCCTCTGCAGGCCGTGGTGAAGACCATGGTGAAGCAGCTGTGCCCCTGCAGCCCATGGGGATCCATGGGGGATGCAGAGATCCACCCGCAGCCCGTGGGGGAGGTGCCCATGCTGGAGCGGGTGGATGTCTGGAGGAGGCTGTGATCCAGGGGAAGACTCGGTGGAGAGAGGGGCCCCTGCTTCCCGGCTGGAGCAGCCTGTCCTTGGAGGACTGCACCCCGTGGAAGAGTAACCCACATTGCAGCAGTTTGAGGGGTACTGTTGCCCGTGGGATGGACTCACACTGCAGCAGTTTGCAGAGAGGTATTGCACATAAGATGGACTCATGTTGGAGAAGTTCACGGAGAACTGTCTCCCATGGGAGGGACCCCACAGTGCAGCAGGGGAACGACTCCTCTCCCCGAGCAGCAGGAGAAACAATGGGTGATGAACTGCCCATAACCCCCATTCCCATCTTCCTGTGTTGCTGAGGTAGGCAGTAGAGCTGGGAAGGCGGGAGGGATGGGGGGAAGGTGTTTTTAAGTGCTTATTTTACTTCTCACTGTCCTGCTCTGATTTTGTTAGAAATAAATTCATTTTATATCTCTAAGTTGAGCCTGTTTTGCCCTTGATGATAATTGATGAGTGTCTTCTCCTGGTCCTGATCTCGGCTCCTGTACCCTTTGTTAAATTTTCTCTCCTCTGTCCAGCTGCAGCAGAGGAGTGAGTGGCTTTTGTGGGTACCTGGCGTCTGGCCAGCATCAACCCATGACAAGAAGGTTGGATTTTTAAATTTAAAAAAAAAACAGGTCTTACCCATTATAACCTGGGAAAGAGATAGACTGGCACAATTAGCCATCCTATTGCAGTTTACACCAGCAGAAGCCTGGTTCTTGAGCACAGAAGCTAGTAAAATACATCCAAATAAAAAGATGCGTTGCAGCAGTAGAAGCAGGAGACAGAGGAACTCCACAGTGAGCTCTGACCATAATGCCCTCTGTAATGTTGGATGGAAAATTATATTTGTCCGGACAAAATAGAAAAGAATTTTGTCTGATACACAAAGATAAAGGTTATTTTCACAAAGGTAAAGATTATCAAGGAATGATTCTTCAGACCTATAAAGACTTACAAATATAGTAAAGGGAACTTTCATGTGTTTTCCATTCCTCTAATTCTTCATATTCTGATTAAGTCAATAATATTCCTGAAGAATGATAGGTTAAGGATTTTGAGCTTGATTTTATGACGATTTAGCCATATGTCTGCCTGTTTATAATGCAAATGCAATTGCACACCTAGTTTCTACATGTAGGCAATTACCTTAACAGATATAGAGACAGCATAATTATATCTGCGCGTGTGCATAATTCACTGTGTCTGTGTATACAGTTATCTGATTTGTTCATGTAACTGCAATAATTGCACGTGCATATACTGCTATGTCTGAATTATCTGAGAAATTTAGCCTTATGTGGGTTTTGTGACTTCCTTTGATTTTATTATCTATTGAAAACATTCAGTGTGTAAAACAATGACTATGTGATAAAAGTATCTTGCATTGTTAAATATGAATCCTTTCCATATGGTTGTATTTCCCATGTTCTAAACATGATACTTGAGACCGTTGTTAAAATGTTAGGTATAAACAGTGGCAGACTTTGCTTGTTCTGTAAACTCATAATCTATTGGACAAAGCAATCTATTGTCCTGGGCAGATGTTTGCTAAGGCACTCCTGCACAATATTTAGGCTCATAAACATAAACTGTGAAAAAAGAATTTCCTAAACCTTGTTTCTGTACTGAAGAAACAGCAATTACAATTTTTACCAATGTCTTTTTGGTATTGATTTTAGTTCAAAAAATTTCAAAAGTGAGGAAGAAAGCATAAACAATTTTCAATTAATTTGTGGTGGTATGACATCATGTGGAAGCCTTTCGAGATCATTTTTTTCCCCTGTGTGCATCCTATGATTGTAGATAAGAATCTGGTAAACCTTGCATTCTGGTAGACAAAAAATTTGAAATCATATCTACAAGTGTCATTGTTCCTTTGCACATTTACAGAGTTACTAAATGCATTTTCAGCATGACACCTTTTGCTAAAATTGCTGTTTTTCTATGTGTTCGTCTTCTTTTAGCTAAATTTGATGTATATTTCAGACACTGCAAATACATTCAAGTGTAAACAGGATCAAGTGTATTACTCTGTAAAATTTTGTGTGGTTTATATTGTTTAGAAAGTGTGGTTAAAGATTGCTAGATAATTTTCTAAGTGGTTAATCCACTGTTTTGCACTCAAGAAATAGAATTATTCCCACCTTTATTCACATTTATTTATTTACTTCTTCTAAATAATTTTAAAAAGAAAGTTTTCAGTGTTAGGTGTGAGAAAGCACTTGTCTATCAAATTCTGATACATTTGTTTTAAATTCTTACCACACTCCCTCCTTCTTTTGATATTACTAGTAATAAAATGGGCACAAATAGAAAAAAAACTTTCTGGAAAATGGCTTTTTTTGTGAAAACTTGTAACATCCTTAATGTGAGAAAAACCTAAATGAATGGAAAACTAATACTAAAGATAGAGAAAACAAAGCTATATTTGATTCTGCTGGTATATTAACATATGGAAGAAAGCATTTAGTAGTAATTTTCAGAGTCAAATTTTATCTGTCATGCAGACGATACAAATCTACTATCAGGCAGAGACTAATGAATATATATTGGTGGGCTGTGACTATGTAATTTTCTTGGTAAATATTTTTCTGTTTGTTCACTCCACTAACACTAGAAGGACAGTACAGAAATTCCTTGCATTACATATCCTGGATGAATTCCGTGAAGTATTTAAGTCAGATGAAAGCAGCTATTGTAAACCATTCCTTTATTGCCCCGTTTAAAGTCACCAATTAAGACTAGTAAGGAAGTTATCCAAAACATTTCTGGAATTATTAGCATTCTTTTGTTACATTAAACCTAACCCACAGACAAAGAGATATAAATTACATTATCACATCAATTAAGCATTTGAGTATCTCATCAGATTGATGTCAGAGGAAAAATTAAAGAGAATCTTGAAATTATGCTTGCATATTTTAACTGCTAAAAGAATCTTTAGCTACATCTACTCCAACTGCTGGCCTGTACAAGTTTCATTACAGTTTTCTTCAAGATCTGGATTCAGTTCATAAGTTTAGTTTGGTTGCTATTCAGTTGCATCCTTGTTTTATATACATTAAGTTTTATGCCTATTTGGCAAAAACGAGCATGTGCTTGACTAATTTCCCAGGTAAAGATGAAAATTTGAAGGAAACAAACTCAGTGTCTGCATTTGCAGCTGTAAAACTCTTTATGCAGTTAAGGGATTGAGTTTGTAGCATCACCTTAGACTAATTTAAGATATCGCTAAGGAAGGCACATGTTAGACCTTGGTGTGTACCTGCAACTGGGAATCTGAAGGGCTATGCAATTTTGCACACCCATAGGATTAAGGTGGGTCTGTCTGACAAACTATTTCATCAATTATCAGTCTTCATCTAGACATATCTACAAAAAAGTGAAGCAAACTCCCCAAGTCTGACTGTATGTGCAAATGGCTTTAATCCAAGTATACTCTCTCTATAGATTTATGCTTTGCAAAAACAAAATTTTCCTATTTTCGTCTTTGCCACTAACCCTTCAGTTTTTGAAAATTAGTTGCTCTTTCAGTAAGTATTTAATCTGTGCAGTTTGTTTTCAAGTATTTTAAATATTCCAAATATTCATAGAAGTTACTGAAGTTTCAAAGTAAGAAATTGGTTGCAAGTATTTCAAAGCAAATTGGAAAACATAAAAGAAATGAAATAACATCCCCTGTTCTTCAGCTCAAGACTTGACACATCTTTGAAAGATAAGTGTTAGGTAGAACAGAAATTGTTGAAAACCATACAAGAATAAGGAGTTGTAATTCAAAGATGTGTGTCATGCAAGGCATCTAATGGGGCCTTCTGGCCTTGAAAATATGAATCCATGAGTATAAATCTCTGAAACATAAAATGAAATGTTATCAAGATTTTGTCAGGCAAAATATTTTGTCACTTTTGCACAATGTCAGCTGCAGCATTTTCCTAGAATATAATTTTCAAGAAGATGACACTTTATTTGCAGAAAGAAGTTTTCATTTTAGCTGGTTAATGAAGCATTGTGTTTAGAAGTGCTTCTTTTTGAGTAAGCTGTCAATCTGCTTTGCTTAAAGGGTTATAAAAGCATTTATCCAGTGTGTGAATTCATGCTTCCAGGTATTTTCAAAATCTGTTTTCCTCATCACCATGTAGGAGAAAAAAGGGGAAGGGAAGGGAAAGGAAGGCCTTAGGGACATCGCTGACACTCTGTGGTATGGTTATTTGAAGTGTGAATGGACCTTGGCATGCCCTGGCCCTTCTCCTGTATCTCATTTGCCTTTTTGACAGTACAAGGGAGGCAAGAATGCCAGAAATCTTGTCTGTCATGCACATTACCCAGTCTGAATTCTTACTGGAACAATGTGGAGAGGTGTAACTAGATTTTGAAAAGAGCTCAGGCTTAGACTACAGCTGAAACTAAGCAATACACCTAAAAGAGAGAATGTGGCTATTTGGGACACAGCTATAGTAACAATACATTTATTCAAGATATATGAGGTCTCCAATTTAATACCATAAGGGCTGTGAAGTCTAAGAACCCCCGAGTAAGAGTTTGCTGTAATGCCTGTCCAAAATACCTTGTACTTCATGCCAAGATTTATATTTCTAGACATATGTTCATCTAGGTCAGCCCTCTTGATCAAGGTCTTTTCCCGCTTGGTGGATTCTGCATTAGGAGGTGTCAGTCATCTCCTTTTGTGCCCCTGAACCCTATCTGAAATCTTGCATTTCTTTCTGCAGCGATATCAGTGGTGAGTGGCATTGAACCTTTCAGTTCAAGCGGCAAGCAGCTCCCCCTTGGACACCCGACAGCGAGGAGAGAGCTGGTCATCCCTGCCTGAGGAAGGGCTTGGAGACACATGTTCAAAATAGGCTGTCAGACAGAAAGCCCAGTCTAGTATGTAAGCAAAGGCAGAATTTCGTTGATACTCTTTAATAATTCTTCTGACCAACTTGATCCTCTGCTCTTTGTTTGCTAGCTGTGGTGGTCCTGTTCCCAGCTTGTGTCCCACCCCAGCCATCATGGTGTGTGTTGTACTGTCTTTGTGGGATGGATTCCAGGACCAGAGCCACGAACCCAAATCCAAACATGGCAAGACTTCAGGTCTTGAGTCATTGTGCAGCCCAAAATCTTTCTGAGGCTACTTTGAGCACCATTTGACTGGTATTTTAATGACAGTTGGTTTCTAGAGCACGAGTGTTAAAGGCCTTGGCTTTACAATATAGCTGTTTTAGACCACACATTTGTGCTATTTAAAGTATACCATACTTAAATTTTTAAATATGACACACACATTACTTTCTATAAGTACTGTCCTTTTAGGAAAATCTCAAACATTAGAAAAAAAGTAGTACTGGAAAGGGCATGACAGATTAGAGATAGATATATATGTCTGCAAATTCCCTCCCACTAAGGCAAGAGGAGTCTGTTCCAGAAAACTACGTGGGATAACCATGCTATTATTTGAAGCTATAGAGTTTCATTAATGAAAAACGGAGGTTATAATGTCATTCCTTTTAAGAATAACATGCAGAGGTCTTCTAAATCAGAGAATATAGTGAAAATATGAGCCTGATAATGGACCAGTGCCTTTCTTTTGTCTACCAACAACCTCTGATCTCCAATTTAAGAGGCTGCAGATGTTTCTTTTTACTGAAAAAAGATTTAAGACCTGTACCTTGTTAAGCATAACACTGAAAACAATGTTAAAAATAGCAGTTTGGTTACCACAGGACAATGGATTTTTTTGTGGCTGGTTGCTGGCATGTAAAAGCCCCCAGGCACTGAGAGCAGGCATTTTAACAGTTTAAAGAAAAAAGGAAACACTAGATCATGCATTTTACCTTGATATGTCAGATGGAGAGATTTCACCCAACAGGCCATGCTCTGGGCTGAATCAGGGATGATGCTGATCTATAACTTGGTTTTTTTGAGTCAAACTTTCCATCCAGACACATCAACAGTTATGGAATAAGCCTTTTCTCTTGATAGTTTCCTCCATTACCTTATCCCTGCCAATGTCAGAAGAGTGCTCGTAATTTCTCGTTTGAATTTGTCTGGTTTCAGTTTTTTGCCACTGGATTAGACGCTCTTCAGAGAATTTCTCCACAGGAAGGTTTTATACAATACATTCAAATCCCCTTTCTGTCTCCATTTTTATAAAGTAAACAGAAGGACTTGTTACAGTCTCTCACAAAAAGATATTTCCTTCCACCTTTAAATATCTTTATGGCTTGTTTTCTGAATGATTTGTCAATGCCATTTTTAAAACGTAGCAATAAAAAAATGCTAGCCTTAACTGACTCTGCAGTGTTACAAGTATGCTTTTTTTTGCCATTGCAGAAGACTGTTATGCAAACCACTGAGAATGCATGTCAAATTTCTCATCCAGCACTTCCCAGCTGAATCTCAGCTTTCCAGGATATAGTCCATCATTCTGTAAGTATAGTCTGCATCTTTCTAGATTTTTTACTTCGCATTTAGTGGTGTTTAAATTATTTCTGTGAATTTACTAAGCAATACAGGAATGCTTTATGTGATTGTCTCGGTCCACTAATTATCCATTCTTTCTGAATGACTGTGCAAAATACACTAGAATCAATACTGTGTTTAATTCTTGATCCATAGAGAATGTGCTGAATAACACGGAGTACTGATCACCATTAAACAGAGTTCCCACACTGAAATCTCCCTATAGCCAATTCATAATGTGTTCAATGTACATCTTGCTTATATAGTATAGAGCTTTTTTCCTAAAGAAAAATTGTGTCGTGGAGTACAAAGTTAAACCCCAATGCTCCTGACAGCTTATGTTATGCAATTCAGAGGCAGATGGAAATAAAAAACTGAATGGAAAAAACCTTTGTCAGGCACTTAACAATGAACAGCTGAGAAATCATGCTGGTTTGACAAGACATACTTTTGAAATAAGCATTCTGACTGGCCTTAAGTAAATCCTTATCTTTCCTGACTTTTTAGTTGATTCCCAGGTCAGATTTTTCCATTAGTCTTATAGAATATAATAAAATGCCTTAAATTAGAATTAGGTACCCTAAATTAGGATTAAATTAATGTCTTCTCTCTGGAGTGCTTGGTATACTTTTTGATCCCCATCAGTATAAAGAAATATAGGATGATTGACACTGTCAATCACATGATAATGATTTGAAATAGAAGTTCTTAAAAGAAACCCTGGAAAAAAATTAAAATTTCTATTAAACATTTTATTTTCCTTGTAAGAAAAGAGCTTCAATGTATTTTACTCAACTTTTTAAAATTAGGGGTTTTTTTGTTGTTTTGCAGTTTATTACCAAATGTTTGCTATGGGCAGTGCAAATCTGGTTCCCATTGGCTACAATGGCAAAAAATGTAGTTTTGTTGGAGATACAGAATATTTAATGTGGTACAATATCAGCTTCATATGGGAAAATACCCTATGCTGCTCTTCTCAGATTGTAGTTTCACAGTATGTCAGCCTCCGTGATGACAGCAGTTTAAAGCATTTCCAACCTCTTCATCTCCTCTGCTGTGCTAACATAAGCTTTCATGAGGTTGGACTCTTGGCTGAAACAATGAACCAATGCAGGTCAAAAACACCCCAAGGGAAAACCCTTTTATTTTCCAGCCAGGTGAGTTCAGTGATCTTGGTGACAGTGCAGCCCCACAAAGAATTGTGTCAGCTCAGTTGCGCCTGGAGGTGGTGTCAGGGCACGCACACAAGCAGCTGGGACAGGGATGCACACGGGGAACTTCTTGCTCTTCCAATCTGGTTACAAAAAACTGGCAATGTTAAAGTAGTGTGAGTTTTCGTTAAAGTTAGGTATCAGCCAGCAGCATGCCAAATGCCAAGTACAAACATTTCAGATCAAGATTTGCCTCAGTTTCTGGGAAGAGAATTTGTACTAATTTAAATTGCTATCTTAGATGAGCTGCCATGCCTGAATGCAACACGTTTGTGTTCAGTTGTGACAAAGAAAAGTGGCAGCACAGGTCTTCTGTTCGTATGTGTTGTTTAAATCATTCAGGTCAGATAAAGGATCCTGAGAGCTATTCTCCTAATGGAAAGGAAACTTCCCTGTCCAGTCATCCACTCTGGTAGTCACTCTTGCACTGCCTCAAGGCAGTGATATGGGATCAGACCCCCTTTTCACCGACACACCCCATACTCAGTCAGACCAGGTCTCCTTACTGGCTCCACCCCAGGTTTCCCGGAGCAGAGTCTCAGATGTTCGGATACCTAAAACAATTTAATCATTGTGCAATAACTAAATAACAAAATAACCCCTTGAGCTGGGTGACTTTGAAAAGGGGCCTTGGATAAAGGGACCCCCATGGGCTTTTACACCCTTGCAGTGCAAGGGTGAGAAAGTCTGTTCCCAGGCTTAGGCTCCTACCCCCAGAGCTCAGCCTGCAGCTCTCGCTGCAGCTGCACACAGAAGTGCCTGCACTGAGGGTATTCCTCCACGCTGAACAGCGTCATGCAGTGTAAATTCTAAGTGCAATAAATGTGGCAGCATTGAATAAATGTAGCTTAAAATGCTTATATAAAGAACTCAGGTCTGGTACCATCTTTCTAAATTTCTGTATAACTGTAAAAAGCAAAATTTCTTAGTTTAACTAAAGTTATTTGTGTTTATCTAAAAACTACTCCAAGATATATAACTTGTATGGCCAGTGGACATATGCACGTATCATTTCTGCTGTTTTCTGTCTATTTTTGCCAGTTCAAAAGAAGATGATGCAGATTTCAAAATGTAAAACCCCAGGATCAGAATTTATACTGGATCGTATTTAAGTTATCCATCCCTATCTCAAAGCACCCAATTTTTATATAATGTGTTTTCAAATTAGACAGCTCTTTTGAATTCTTTTTCAGATTTCAGTAATGTAAAATCCTTGTCCAGAAGATGCCACACTGATTCCATGTAATCAGATTACCCATGTATGTGTGGCGAAATAGGTTTTTATTCCCTTCTGTCACCTAAATAACAAGATAAGAAATTCATCTAGTAGGTGGTATAGCCACCAGTTTATAATACTCTAATCACCCTGTTAATTGCTGGGGTTTTTTTCACTTTTCATTTGCTTAAAACTCTTGAGTGTGAATGAACATAAATATACATTTTCCTTTATTTTGCCAGGTTTAATTGCATGATTCTTTAGAGTGACGTTAACTAGTGTCAGAATGATTTATTATAACTATTCTTCTACCTCTCTGTCTTGGTTTTTATGTATTACTATTATGATGCCCTTTTCCATAATGAAATAGCTTTGTCTCGCCTTACATGAATTTAGCCACCCATTCTTCTCTCAGTCTCTCTCTGTAAATATTGAAAATAAAACTGGATGTTTGAAATAATTTTTAAACAATGTGTATTGCATATATTTATGCAGAAAATAGAGCCACTGCAGTAATAACTGGCAGAGACACATGTATCATGAGCAAATTTTAGTGGCATAATTTTCCACTCCATTATATGTTTGGTTTTTCTCTTCAGTTGAGATAATTCAATGTCCGTTTTCTTCCTACTGTTTGTCAACCTGTTTGTTTGTGTGAAACACAATAAATACTGTCTCAGCATGTTGCCATAACAATTGTTTTATTTTCATGCATGTGGTAGAATCCTGATGAGACTGTGAAACTACCATATAAACAGTTTGAAGGACAAGTGTCTGAGATGTATGATCACAAAGAAGTAAAGGTCCCTGTTTTCTATATTTCCTATGCTGTTTCATTACATGACTGATCCTAATTTGAGCCATCTTTAAGGTTACTAATAACTTCATTACAATGCTGTTCATTAGAAGAAACAGAAAGCAGGCTAAATTTCATAGTGGGCCGTACTGACACATATGATGGTTTAATTTCTCTTCCCACCCCTCTTCAAACCTCTGATGAGAGTATGGCATCTGTGGGTTCAAAAGTGCCATATGCAAATGACTGATTTCTTCTGCAGCCGTAGCTAGACATGGTGGTTGCTGCTTAAAGGTCTGGCTGACACTGTGATGACTTATGTATGTGACAGCTCTGTTGATTTCAAGGCCATTTGAAGTCAGTGGAAATCCTCACAATGTGTAAAGACAAAATGCAAATTCTTCCTCCATCACAAAGTAGTTTCACATGAAGAAAGGGCCGCACTGTCAAATGGCAAACACAAACTCTAAAATGGTAGTGTTCTAGAAGGAGAGTATCTGAATCCAGAAATTATTCATTCAGTGCAGCTGATCATTGTTTGAATAATTTTTCAAAGTGAAAAGAATTGCTGCCAATGGTCAGTATGGAAATCCTAAGCAGAAATGTTAAACTGTGTGCATATTTATCATGTGAATCCTGTGAACGAATTTATTTTTGTGCTTTTGTGTATGTTCTAGTTAGATGTTTGTAGGGCAATATCATACTCTTCCTAGGCAAAGTGAGGTATTGGGTCAGTTTTTGCTACTGACCTAGGAAAGGTCTACACCCATCTAGAGAAACAGGGCTGTGGAGTGTCACTGTGCCTGAACTGAAATCAATTAGGCATTAATATATTTTGAGACAATATTAAAGACAAAAGCACCTGCTGCAAAATCACACTTGCTCAAAGAAAGCGATAACCGTGAACCTTAATCCAGCAGTTTACTGGCCACTTCAACATGAAATTTTGTCCCTGTGTTGGTGCTGTGGATTGCAGAAGGGATTTGGAGATTTTGCCATTCACACAATCATAATCACTTTCTTGGGCTTTAACATCAGAAGAGACCAGTTCATGTAGTCAGTGCTGCCCACAAAAATCCATAGTATTTCCTCTGAATCCGCCCTCAAGAATAATAGTGATGGATTATCTAGCAAACGCCTTTTGGAATCGCAGGCAATCTTGATACTTAAAATTCTAGTAGAGAAAAATGCACACATCTACCAGTGAATTCTTAATTTCAGCTATTTTTATCATCTTTCTATTGATTGAATCTTACCTAAGCTTCTCTCCACCAGATCTTTTTCTGTTGCTATTCAGTCCTCCAGTGGACTTCACGAAGACTAGAAGCTTCTGCTGCACCTCCACATCAGCTTGCTGTAACTCATATTTTTGTGTCACTACTTTATTTCGTCCTCTTGATCAGCAATGTTTCAGGTAGCAAATCTGCTGTATCTCTCGGAAAATGAAATTCCTTAAAATAATGTGTATATGTTTTTTATTTTCCATTTTACTTGTACTTCATATAAGTGTGTACAGATGCGGTCATCCTGATTTCTTATGTAAATGAACAGGCAAAAACAGCACTAGATGTGAGCCCATTTAATATTCTACCTATATGAACGTGACCTGTGAGCACTGCTTATGAGTTGTCAGTGACAACTAATATCTCTCCATTTTCCTTCCTCCTTTTGTCATCTGATCCCTTCTAAATGGTTGAAGCAGTGGTTTCTAAATTTTTAATCACATAAACTTCCCAGCAGGATTAAGTAGTATTTTGTAGAATTTACAGCAATGAGTGAGCAATTCTACTTTCTGTCCTGTTCATTATACTGGTGGATAGGCAGCTAGAACTGCTGGGAGATTTTGTTTGCTTGCTGGCATGTTTGGGTAAAACAATTAACGATTTCTTAACCTAAGAAACTGACTGTGCAGTGAAGAGACCTGACAGATAACGATGAGGGCACACCAGCTAATGTGCTATGTGTTGGTGTCACTCACCTTCCAGGGAGGCTGGAGATATGCCAGAGATGCTAGAGTTGCAATATTTTCCTGAAGTCGTTACTGGAACTCAATAATGCAAGCCAATAAACACCTAGTATCACTCATTTCAAGCAGTTCTTTGCCTTGCAGATGTATCTAAAGTCAGCCATGGGAGGACAAGTTAGTTTAATAGACAGTATTTGGGTCAATGCATTGAAATGTGACAGCTGTGAATTTGGGAAATATGAAAACCAAGAGCAAATGGATGAACAGCAGCATAGAAGCATAAATGCCTGATTAACTGCAGGCATTTTGGTGATCATGTTCAGGACAGGTTTCAGGAATCTTCCCTCAGCAGCAAAAGCAGAAGTCTTGAGGGAATAGTTCTCAAACGGTAGTTTCATAATGGTGTGGTATTTTACAGCAGAACTTTCGGGATGTGGGAACCTTGCTGAAAAATACATAATTGTGGACTGGAAAATGATGCTTAGGGGTTTTTACTGTCTTTCACTCACTAATGTGACATACCTGTAAAAGACATTTAAAGAGTAAAATATATTAAAAATCAGAAAGCAAGATATTGTCCTCATTATGCCATTACTTTAAAATGCTCTAAATCAGGAAATAAATCTGGAAAGAAAAAAAAAAGTATTCTGCTTAAAACTGTTGAAGCTTTCTCCTTTTACCTTTTTAGTCTCCAACTTCACTTAGAAGTCAGCATTTATAAATGTTTAGGAAGTCAGGTTTAATATCTGCTTCATGTAAAAATAAAATTAATTTCAAGATCATGCAAAAAGAGAGAGTTTTAACTGTTACTTATCTCATCTGTTTACAAGTTATTGAAAGGGTTAAGTAGCATACTATCAGTCATGCATATGAAATTTGGAGTGAGAGGAAGCAAGTGGATTTGAGGTTGTTCTCCTTCAGTTCATTCAAGGTTCACTGAACAGGAAAGTGAATTTTTATTATCACTTCCTGTGAAAGAGCAGTTGACAGGGCCCATCAGGGAACTGCCAGAAACCTCAAGAGTTTTGAGTATGAAGCCCAGAGTCCACTGCAAAGTTTCCATGACAACACACTCATTAAAATAAAAGGAAATTGTGCCTGATATTTACAGCTTTCAGCATACAGTTGAAAGCCTTGTATCTCAGATTTCCAAAGTATTTACACCTGGGACCCAAGAATGCAGGCTGTCAAGGAATAAAGGGTAGTTGTAACATTTAGCTGTGAAAGTGGAAAGGTTGTTTGCAGGTTAGATTTCAGCATTCTTCAATTTCTTGAATTGTAGTGAACATTTCTTCCGTCTCTTTGTGTGGTGCGCTAAAGGGTGAAATGGACTTAACATTAGCTCGAAAACAGTCTTAAGGGAAGGTTACAGTGAGAGCAGTTTTACTGAAGACAGGGATATTCTTCCAAGACAAGGGACCTAGCTCTGAAAATAATCAAATTTCATTTATTTAGCTACAAATATCTAAACTGCAAAAGAGAAATCATCACTGATGCTTCCTCAGGTGTGGTAGCAATCATCAACATTGTGGTAAAGAGCCACAGGGATGAAGGGAGACAATAATAACATAGGTTGTTTATTTAAGGTACTAAAGTCCCACTGAGTTCTTTTCTTTAGCATCCCTACTCCTTATACTGCCCTTTTCCACTGTCTCCCTTAACAAACATGTTGGCTCCCTCTTTGTGACTTCTGTGCCAGGTTATTGTATTTTTGCACAGGTGAGGAAGCTCAAAATGGGGACAAAGTAAATAAGTGGAAAAGAGGAGGGATGCCAAGGTAAGGCCAGTAACAGAACTAGAAAGTATTGTCTGACCTGGGCCAAGAACAGCTCTTATTGTCTCTGATTCTTCCATTTCTGCAATCATACCAGAGGTCAGGCTATAAAATTACTGTTGCTTATTTTGGCCTTTGAACGGGTGAATCTCACGCTTATCAGTTAGCAGTAATCAAGTACATTGCTCTTAACAGATATTGTAACAGAGTTAAAGAAAAGCAAAACGCCGTACAAATAGGCACAGGCCCATGTAAATATACTTCAAATTACATAATTGCCCTGCGTATACATTAATTGTACATTATACTGAGTCTTCGTCTTCCCTGACTGCCGGCTTTTTGCCGGCTGCTTGCCCAAGCAGCTATCAAATTGCACTTGTGTGAATAACATCTTAGAGGAACAAAAACATCAGTGAGGGATGTGTGTCAGCTGCTTGGGAGGATATGTTTATGCTTGCGATTATATCAGAATTAGCCTGTTTATAGCTTCTGATTTGGTAAATTGCCTGCAAGGTCAGACAGTTGGACTCCTCTCTTTCCCTTGGTCTCAGTGCTTGGGCTTTGATGTCCTTTGGGACTGATTCAATGCAGCAGCATTTGTTGCTGTCTTTTTTTGCATCTGGTCAGATGGAATAGAGACATTGCTCAGCAAGAAATTGCTGTCCCTGACACTGAAGTGTCAACAGTTCTGTGCCTTCAATGGAAAGGAACACATTTTGCTGTCTCTCCAGTTAATCAAATTTAGCAATTTCCACAAGCAATTCTTGAAGGAAGATTGCAGTTTCTCTCTTCTCTGCCCTAAGTTTGTAGTCTTCCCTTGTTACCTATAGCTGATTTTGTTCATTTATAGGTGACTGCTTTAATTTCTGTGGTTTTCATATTCAGTTGTCTTTCCCTTGCACACTAAGACAACACTGTCTCCCCTCTGGCTTCCTAGAAATCCCTACTCTAGTGCTTTGGTCACTGGTTGGTTGCAGATAGAGTAGGAGCACTATTTTGCCTACTGGAGGAAGGTAAAACTCCTTCTAATCTCAGGATGGTCTTTTTCTCACCTGCATACTCTCTCTGAATGAGATCCCTCTGGCAGGACCCCACTAATAAGCCCCTGAACTCTTCAGCTCTCTGTCAAAGCGCACTCCAGCACCATCTTCTTAATTTTACCGCCTTCATACTGTTAAACCACAAACTACAGCCACTGTATCAACCAGACATCTAGCATGCATGCAACTCTTTCTTCCAGACGTATAAGTGTGACCCTCTGGTTCCTCAGACAGGAAATATGGGACAAGAACACGATAAACGTGTTGTGTATTAGAAAAGAGTCACCCAGTTCATAAAACCCAATTGTAATTTCAAACTGTTCATAAATCAGTTCTCACAAATAAGCAAATAACTTTTTCTCAGAGTAGAGATTCTTGGCGATGTTCTTCCTTTGCTAGGCCCCATACAGAACAGGTTATTTCTCAAGAGTCTCTGCTTCATTTCAAGGCTTGTCTGATCTCTAACAGAGCTTCTGACAATAAATCTTATTGGAGCTAAAAGCCCTGTAGCCCTTTGCATGGTGCTGGCTTTTTCCCCTCTGTCTATGAAAAGCAGCCTCATTCTCTCCATTCTTCAGTCATAAGATGTATATCCTTGAGATATGCTAGAAAAGAACAGGAACTGAGCTTGGAAGGACAAAATAAAGTGATGAAAAAGTGTGGGAAACGAGCCGGGGGGGGTCATCTGGAGAGCAAGAGGATCTCGATAATAAGTATCCTTTTTATAATTCTGATTTTTTTAAGACTCAGAAGGATACTTAGAATAAATTAAGTGAAATATTTGGTAGGTTGTTTCAAGTATTCAAAAGGCTTTGAAAATATCAGAAATGCTGACAGTGTTTCTTTAAATGTTCTTAAAATGCTTTTCAACACAGAAGCCACTGACTGTGTGGAGGTAAGTATAAAACATACAAGAAGTATATTAGTGAGAGAAAGAAAACTTTGGTACATGAGGTCTTTTAATACAGTTCAGGCTTTTAAAAATTACTGTTGTCAGGTGAAACCATTAGATATCTCTTGGAAAATATTTTTACAAGTAAAATCCAGCAGAGCTAGTACTAAAAAAACAGTACTCTGTTTTTACAGTGATTTCATTGTCTTGGTGGTGTAACTCAGTGCAGATTGAGTTTCTGTTTTCCCAAGATCATACATCAGTTTTGTGGAAGCACTTCACAGAGTGGAAAGAAAAAGTTAGAAAGCTTTAAAATATGACACCATAGTGAAAGGATTCACTAGCAGTGCCACTGTGAGTATTACAGATGTCGATAGCGCTGAGCTCTAGTGTCATGCTTACTGTTTGCCGTGTACTGTAGACTAGCATCACCCACTCTGTGGTGCTAGGGGGAAATTCAGGAATGTACACAGAGTGGCTTAATAGGTCTCTTATGGACTTGAAAGATTAAGAGATTATAAAGATCCTGGATAAATTCTATTCCAAGGACTCTCGTGGGGCTGGGGAAGGTCAATAGATGTTGCAAATATTAGCAAATTTGTGGTGACGGACTTGCTATGCTGGCTGCAAGCAGACTTACAGGATGAATGTAGTAGGTGTCTGCAAGGTCAGGTGCCCCTTTGCCAGCACCTTTGGAAGATTCCCCATTTTCTGAACTAATACAGTCATCTCACCTCTTGGGATTTGAGCTTTCTTTTCATCACGAGCATCATCTGCCAACACGCAGCCAGTCAGCAGCTTGTAATTAGCCTCTTCCCATACTAAAGGCACCCAAATCTCAGGAAGCAACCACAGGCCTCACAGATCCTGCTTTTCTGTCTGGTATAGCATATTCTAATAAAAACATCTGCTCTTCTTATTCTTTTTTCCCTTCTCTATCAGAAAGCTGTCCACAGAAGTCTGTGAGGTGATTTGAGTTTGGCATCTGGAATTTTTGGACCATAGAGTGAATAAAAGTATATGGGTGACGAGGATCAGAGGGGCCTCACCATGACTGAAGAGACATACACTTCATGCACAGAAATCCACTCATGCTGTCTTCAGTACTCTCCTAGGATGCAGTGGATAGGCACCAGCATATTTTCCTAGGATTTATTTTGTGGAGTGGTGATCAGGCTGATGGACAAATTTGTCCATTTAAGCTGTAAATAGGTTAGAAATGCCATTTTGATGTGCTTTGGATAATGCATGATTAGAAGACATAAAATCCTGATGCCACAGAGATATTAGTAAGGAAGATTTCTGCTAGAATTCCTAGAGACTCAGCCCCTCCTCAGGGCTGTACATTTAAGGAGTAGGAGGCTGTGAAGGTAGGAAATTGTGTTAAGTTATAGGAAGACCAGGAGGGCTTCTCTTTGATGTCCTGTACCCATAACTACTCTCTGCTGCAGAAATCTTCACGCTGTCCCGAATACAGAACGGTATTTGCCATTTGATTCAGTTTACTGGTCGAGTGGGTGACCTATCTCCTACATTGCTGGATCTGAAAAGGAAAATGATGGTTGCAGGAAGGAGTGTGCTTCATTAGCATCATCACCCTAGAAAACAATTTTTTGGGTAATATATCCAACTCTCTAACATAAACTTTAAAACCCCATTTTTTGCATGAACTTATTTTCAAGTATGTATCATTCTGGATGTGCTTTCAAAAGACATTTTTGAAAGTTTTGATGAAAAATGGCTGTGTAGAAGAACTTCACAGAACCAGCCATCCAGTTCTGGCTCACACTAACCATATGTCAGCACAGCTTGGAAAGAGTACTGTTCAGAGGAATCAAATAGATTGGGAACTGGATTTTAAACTCCAATACATTAATACAAAATTCTGTTATAAATATTTAGTTGAAAAATACTAAAGCCGTCAATATTGTCTCCTGTTTTTAAATAAACCCGTAGAGATCTGAGCTTTGTTTACTATTTTTGGTTTTTTTCTTTCAATATTTAATTTTTTTTTTTTTTTTCTTATTGTTCATGAACTTAACATCTAACTAAACCTTTATTCACAGATGGGGACTTGTGCATGTCATTTTCAACACACACCATTGTGCAGGCTGTGAAGAAAAGTAGTCCCTCTCCTTACATTATTTATGGCTTTTTCATGCAGAGAGGTGAGACACATTAAATGGTTCAATAACTGTCTTCTATTTAATTGTGTCAGCAAGAAGAGTCTATTCTTTCCTGTACTTTCCATTCCCTGGTTCTCCGATTTTCTTCTGGCTGTCTTTGATCTATAAAGACACAGTCCTGTCTTCCTGAAATTGTATCTTCAGCAGGGGTAGTAGGTGAATTGGATCAGATAAAATAAAATCTGATCTGTACACAGCCCTAAAACTCAAGCTGAATCAGAATAGTTCCAACTGGCACCAGTGGCTCTTTGACCTTTGAGATCAATGCAGCAAAGAAGTTATTACATTTCTAAATTACATGGATGTCATTGTTAGTTAGGCACATTTCAAAATATAAACATACACAAAGCAGTTTATTAAATTTCCCGCAGACCCGGATGCTCAGAGTAAAACCAGCCATGAAAACATACTGCAGAAGTATCAGAATTCTCATGGCTTGGGGGAAGATGAACAGACACAGTAAAAAAGCATTAAAAATCATCTGTAGTGCTTTTGCTACTAGGGCCACAATCCTTTAAATGCATACACAAAATACATTTTTCTTTAGTTTCTTACTAATGAAAGAATCTGTTTCCTGGTCAGTGTCATGCTACAGTAAGTAACCTACTCTTAACCCTTACCCTGACCTATAAGAATAGTACTGTAATCGCTAATTATTATCTTTCATCTGGGATAAAATTATGTTTTTCAAACCCTAGTGCTCTATTAGATGAGAAAACCAGCAGTGAGAAGTGTGTAACTGCACCCGTCCTACCCTGCATCATGAGAAAGCCCCTGGAGGTGGGTCTGACAGGTGGTGTGACCCCAGCAATGAGATTTCTTCAGCATCATAGATGTCCTCTTAACTCATCAGTGTGCAGGATCCTTTTCTTTTTTCTCTTTATGAAAGAGAATGAATGACAGTACAACTAATAAAACTAATAAGAAGAGTTTGTATAGAAAAAAGTGGGATTTTTTATTGCCCCATTTGAAAAATTTCTTTAAATAGTGTTTATAGAACCTGTTAACCAATTTGATGCTCACAATAATAATTGTAGTAGTGATAATAACTGTAGTCATTCTACTATGAAATGAACGTTGGGGAAAAAGGCTGTGCTAACAATAATCACTGGAATAGACAGCCACTGGAGCATGTAATCTAACAAATCACTGAAGAAATCACCGTAACACTTCCTGGATCAATAATACAAATTGTTTGGTACTTACATAAGTGAAAAGAATGAGACCAATTAATGCCATTGTTACAAATCATTGATCGGCTGCCTTAAAAAAATCTGTGAATTTTAAAACCTAAAACCTAAAATATGCCTTTGTGTCATGGGTCCTTGTAATGAGCCGTTGAAATCTGAAGTATGTTTTCAGCTGGTGTAAAGATATAAAACTTCATTGAAGTCAATGGTATCATGCCATTTTAGACCAAGGACTAATTACCTTCAGTTTTGATAGTGAAGCCTAGAAGAACACCACTAAGTGGGTACTTCACTTCGTCTTTGATGGAGATGGATGTCTGGATATTGTTTGGCTCCTCAGCTAACAGGATGAGTTGGAAGATTCAGAAAGGCGTCTGAAATAAGAGAAAGAAAATTGCCAAATGGCTGCAACAAAGGGAAAAAAGAAGTAGAAAAGAAGTACCATAACTGAGAGAACAAGAAGGAGAGGAGGTGGAGAGAGAGTGAGCTCACAGGGCAGGACTTTTGAAGGCACCTTGGTGTATCTGCTTACCATAGAGAGCAGTGTGACTTTCAAAAATTTATATCTTTTGGGGTAACCATGTTAACAAGAACACCTGTGTCTAAACTCCATGCTTGGGCATGATGTAACAGAGGTTAAGGGTGGCTGAACTCTTGTCAGGTCACTGCAAGTCCACTGGTAGCTCAGTTTGGAAAGATGCTAGGTCTCTTTTCTCACTTTTTTTTGTGGACAGGAAAAAGTTTGGTAGCACTTGGCCTGTGTCTGGACCCCAGGCAGAATGGGAATGACACAACACCTGGCATCTAAGCAGCTGTGAAAATTAAATGCCTTCCAAGTTTAACAGCACCTGACCAATGGTCTGTGGATTTAAAATCTGGGGTTATGCTCCGAAGTCCTAGCAGGGTGCCCAAAGTCCCTTTGTGGATCATGTCTCAAAGATCTTAGAAAATCCTGCAAAGTGCCTACATTGTACTTGGGTTAGTTTGGATCTTTGAAACCCACATAATAAAACAAGCAAGCAAACAAACAAACAAAAACCTTAGTTGAAGATTATTTACCAACCAGTTCAATATGCTTATCTACATTCTTTGTGCAACAGTGATATAATCCAAAATTATGAAGTGTTTTGTTTTAAAGGAACATTTGTGTTTAATGTCTTAGACAGCTTTGATGTTTTCAGCTACTGGGTATAATTATATCTTTAATAAAATTATTGATGGAGCCAAATTGGTAAAAAAGTTACAATTCAATGGTAAGGGATTCAAGACCAGTGATTGGAACAACTGATTTTTAACACATTTTTACAATTAATTATTTTGCAACTTATAAGCAGTTACATCAATTACAAATCAGAACTTACATGTTTCAGTAGTTCATATGATTTTTAGAGTTACTTAGATCCTATATAAGTCTAATCATAGATATTCAATCTTGGATGGCTTTGTCAAGAAGAGGAAGTTTCCCCAGCTATAAAAAAAAATCTAAAATGAAAGGGTCTTTCATCTGTATAAAAAGACACTGAACTTTGTCATTGTCTTTCTGTAATATGAAAGACAGTAGAGGTAGAAGTCAATGGCATTTTTCATCAGAAGGGAATTACCTGTGTATACATCGCCAAGTTAGCAAAGTAGAGCTGCAGGAGATTCTTTACAGTAATTGCATTAGTTGTGTAATAATAGCGACAGATACCATAAACAGCATTACAACAGAAACAAAAGCCTTATTCTTTCAGTTATATTGGATCCAAATGTTTAGTGGAACATTTCTCTTTTTAGCAACTTTCATAAGCAAACAAGATTGACAAAGACTAGAATGGGAAACAAAGGTAAGGCAAGTTGTTCATGATTACAAAACAAACCAGCGGCACAAGACAGGAATAAGATAGCCAGTCTTCTTTCTTACAGACTTCTTTTCATATTGTCCATTATAAAAATAGCATAAAATGATTAAAATGAACTAGTAGAATGCAAATTCAATTAGCGTCTGTAGGATTACCATTAGAAAATCATGCATGCATTTTTGCCTAATTGCTACTTACTCTAACTGTAAAAAAGAACTATTCATCTGCTTAATGTTCAAACCTCAATTCTGTAGTATTTGAAGCACTGAAAATAAAAAAAAAACCCCATGCTAAGGGCAGTTATCAGCTGGCTAGATCAAAGATCACATTCGTAGAGGTTTTAGGTATTTATTAGGTACGTTTCTGGACTCTGATGTCCACCTCTCTTGCCTTTATTAGTGGAATGCATTTGGAAATGAAAGAGAAAAGAAGCAGCAGCAACAAAAGATTAAGTGACTTGCTGATTTATGGAGAAATAAATTGTTCTGTAAGAAGTCAACGTAAAGAACTGTGGTTTCCTCTTGATCTGGATGCTTTAAATTTCTGCACTGGTACTGAACTACTCAAAATCCTATTATGTTCCTATATTATCCTTTCTTAGCTCCTCTTCTCTCCAGGCTCATCCAAGCTGTGCATTAGCTGATTAAACAGCTGGTTGGTGGCAAACAAAATGTGTGATAAGCAAGCTTACTTTGTCTTTTCTCAGTAAGAGCTGAAACTGGCCTTTATTTCCCATACTTAGTTAACAATATCTACAAAATTTTTTGAAGTGTGACTTTGTTACCTTTATCCCTCTGTCAAACTCGACTAAAATTGTCCAGTGGGTTCCAAAGTTATTGCAGACAATTGGACAGATATCTGCACAAACAACACAAATCACATCAAGATTGTTTCTTTAGGAAAAAAATAGCAGAAAATAAATGTAGCAGATCTCGGTTTATTTTTGTCTTTTCACAATTTATTTCTTAGTTTCATTTTGCAAATGTGAATCATAAAGGGATGGTGTTATTGTTCTCACGGAAGACTTTGGTTTCATCTTATTCATGCACTGGGAGATCAATGTGGCTTTGGTTTTTCAGACGAATATCTGGGGTGATTCAAATCCAGCTGCCAGATGATACAAAATACGGAAGTGCAATTAACTCACGATTATTGAAAAAAAAAAGGGGAAAACTAAATAATGTTATTTTTTAGAGCCAATGTCCTAATTGTATCATTAAGCAACCAAGAACTTTCATCTCAGTTTCCTTCTTATTAATTTTAAAATAAATGTGAAATTTTGCCAAATTATGGATCAAATATTTTCTTCAGTTCTTTCATTTTCATTCTTTCTTGAACGTCTGGAATTTATCTCAAGACCAAATGTGCTGAAATAATGAGGGATGATATTTGATGTAATGAGGGGATGGTATTCAAGCCTGAACCTTTACAAGAACATTGCATGACAGTTCCAGCCCAAATTTGCCAAACCGACAATTATTTGTCTCAAGTTCTAAAAAACATGCAAAATGCTGTTGATTTCCTGAGAAGGAAGGAACACTTAATGAAGGTGGTATTGAGAAATATAACTGCTTTTGAAAAAGAAGGGGATTCCACAGAACACAGGGAAATGGGGACTGAGTAAATGTCATATTTACTAACAATAGTCCTATTTGGTAACGAAATATTCTGTCTAGAAGACTGGCAAAATTAGACTGGATGAAACACTGAGGAAAATATCAGAGGGAACAATAATGTATTAGCAAAAAGGACAAGATGATCTACCCAGTGGACACTTGCAATTGTTACAATTCAAATCAGCGCCTGCTGTAACTGAGAATGTCTGGAGTCATTGTATTCCTTTAAAAGAGGCAGAGATGCTGCCAATTATGACAATGATCGTAAAGCACTACATTCAGTGAAAATCTGTCGGACATTTTTGATGTTTTTGAAGGGTAAGGCAGATGTTTCTCCATTCAAGGCTTCACTTATTTTCATGTGAAAAGAAGGAAAGAAGAAGAGTGGAAGAGAGACATTTCTGTTCATGTACACCATGTCCTTCCAAGGTGGAGACAGGGCAGGAAGACTCAAAAGAACAAATTCAGGAATAAGTAGTGGAATCTGACATGTGTAATCAGCAGCCGATCCCGGACCTGAGGAGGAGAGTTTTGTTATTGACAAAGCTTTCTTTATAATTTAAATGGTTTCACCATTGAAGAACTGAGCTGCCCAGGCTCTCCAGTGGGAAGGTTTTAATAGCGATATAAGAGCTCTATCTCATCTAAAGCCATGTCCAACTGGTTCTTTACCCTCTGTATTGCAACAAACCTGCTAGAATGCTCCTGCCCCCAGCTCCCGAAGGCTCCTGTCCTTATGTCCTCACTTGCAGAGCAGGTCTTGGCAGGGACTGCAAAACTTTCACAGGTGATGGGCTCACAAAAGCTACTTTCTCACACGACAGCAAATTAACCCCAGTATCTTTGCTCTGTGAGAATGGTCCATGTGCAGGATCTTGTGATACCTGCCACCCAACTTTCTCTGTCCATATGTCAGACAACTAAAGTGAATCATTCCATCTGACACTATGATCCTTAAAGATACAGATGCCAGCAGGGGACCATTCATCACATTTGAAAGTAGGTGTTTAAATACAGTGAGATGTTCTCAGGATGTGAACAGCTCTGCTCCACCGAGTGTAGAAGATCTATATCTCTACAGATATCTGTCTATATCCAGCTATATCCATCTCCATCTCTCTCTCCATCTCCACCATCTCCCTCTCAATCCTCCACCTTGTATCTTTATCATCTCTGCAGGTGAATTAGAGGATACAAAAAGTTTTCGAAAAGTTAAAGATACCTGTGGTAAATTTGAGCTTCATTTGCATACTTTGCCTTCCACATAGGATACTTTGAGATCACTCTAACAACAAATGGGTTAAAATGGTAATTAAGAAATTCTGGTACAGCAGTTTGGAAGTCCTAGTTTACCTTTTGTCTGCAGCATCTGGGAAAAGGGTCAGGCATACATCTGGGAAAAGAGTACTCCTTCAGGCATACAATAGCACAGGGAGTGGCAGACTGAAGAAACCGGACCATTTCCACTGCTTTATGCAACAGCTGGTTTCTAGGAACTGCATTGAAAAGACTTTCTAAAGTGCAAAATGGTGGTGAAAAGCAGGTTTGCTTTCCCATAATATTATATGCACTAGCTCCTCTCCAAGAATATCTGTGCAGGAGGACATGGAGCAGTCAACTGGGAAATGAAAAATGGGAGTACAGAATTAGATTAGCGAGGTAAAGATATTCTGATCACAAAGGGATCTTTTACTTATAAAGTAAGGGCACTGCTGAAACCTGAATCAAGGCTAAAGTAAATTTGACCAGTCTCTTGGCCACAGACATGCTAATAAAAACCTGAAAGTCTCATGTTAGCAATCAAGAGACTGTAATTTGCAGTACAAAATAAATTCATGAAATCATTATGAAACTTCAAAACAAGATCTCATTCAGAGTCTCCAAATTGCCTTCAGTAACTTTATTTCCTTTACAAGGGATAGAAAACTGTAAGGCATTGAAGCAGAATAAAAATGATGAAGGTTTTTCAATGGGCTCATTGTAGGAACAAAGAAAATAAACTATCAAACTGGTCTTTATTGTCAAGGTAAAGAGACATTTTTGTGCTGAACGTTTCTACACTGATTTGTGAGACACACTGTCTCCATGTAAAGTTTACATCTATATCCTATTCACATTTTGGTCCTGAACACAGCAAGAAAAAATAGGTTAAAATAACTGGGAATTATTCTCCAAAAAATTATGTCACCATTACCTCAGAGTAAATGTGTCTTTAGTTTTTTGTTGCTCCTTAAATAGCTTTTTTGTGCTGCTAGAGTTTAAGCACTGCTGGAACTTTGTCAATTCTTGACCTTATTTTTTTTCTTGCCTAAGTAAGGAAAACTCCCAGCTGATTGTAAGAGTGCTCTGTTGCCATTACAAAAGACCCTCTTCTTTGGGAAAAAAACTCTGAATTTCCGGTGTGAGATCATCAGGTTCAAGAAAAGGAGAAAAAATGCTCTTAAAAAAATAACTGAAGCAGACAGCAGAGCAGGAATTGGTGATTATCTGGCAGACAGTCAGATCGACAGTCATGGCAAGGAACGAGGAACACTGGCTCTGCAGCTGCAGGCTAAAAAAACATTGGTGAGTCTAAACAGTGAGCATTTATTGACAACTGGAAGCATTTAGACAAAGCAACTAATTTTTCATTGTTCTTCTTTATAACCATTTTTTTGCTACATTTTTCTCCAGTCAGAAAGGCAATTAGCATACAGAGTTCTCATCACTCCTTCTGAGAGCTTTCTCTCCTTCCTAGGACTGACAAAGTAGAGCTGGTTGCACACAAGCAGTTTCTGGCATGACTAAAAGATCTGGGGGCAAGGCAGATAGTCTGCATAATTTATTTATTTTTAATGGGATAACGGAGGCACTGTTCCAAACAAGCTGAATTCTGGTGGGAAAGAGCTTGTTCCTCCCCAGTTATGTTCTGTGTTCGAAGTACTCTTTAGAAGTTTAGGGCCTTGGCCAAATAATACTCGGTCCCTTTCCGGTGCCTTGGGCTATACTGCTGAGACGGAGAGAAGCAGAGTTCATGGACTGATCTCTTTTCATGGAATTTCAGTTTACTGTCATCGGAGACCTCACAAAGTTGAGAGAGGCACCACAGGCTTGCTCTCTCCTCTTACTACTGTGGCTTCTCAGAAGCAGGTGTGCACTGGAGTTAAAAATTGGGATAGAAAGAAACGTGAGTGTTAAAAGTAAGTTATGACTGGTGGGATATGACACTAATGACAAAGTTTTGCTTTTACTCTAATCGAGAGGATAAAGTCACAGAGCAACCACACTGTACTCGTGAGATATCCTTGTCTTACCCCTTACGATTTCGTTTGGCATGTGGGCCATGCTAGTACAATCTGTCCCTGTCCTCAGCATGCAACAGAGAGCTTTTTCCTTTCTTTTCTTCATGAATTCAGAGGCCGTGCATATAACATGGAGGCAAAATGCTTTGTAAAGTGCTGCAATACAGAGGGAAAGCTCAGCATAGATGTGAGTGCATCCTAGGCAGGAGCACACGTTGATTTGAGGGAAAACCCTCCCTGCCAATATGCCTTCTGGGGCCTGTAAAAGAAGATTAGATAAACACAAAAAAATGTGTGTCAGAAAGCAATTTTTTCCTATGGGAAAAGTAACTGGATGTTCTAACAATTTTTTATTCTCTCCTGTCAGATACATCAGCCGAGGGCTTGGCCCTTCGCTTATACTAATTGTATGTAATTGATTGCATTGAGAATTAACTAGGTGGCAGTAATCACTCAATGATCTCAGATGTATATCATAAAACTTATGAGTTTCTTGTCAGATTAAAATTGGAGGAGGGGAAGGATGGACAAGTTTCAGGTCTTAAAAGAATATTTTGTCTTCATTGAGCTTTGCAGCAGCTTATGTAGCAAATTTATTACTAGCACAAAGAAAGCATTCATGGGTCCTAGCTCATCACTGACATTGCAGATGCACAGAGCCTTTAACTCTATGTGCTATAAAGAGATGCTGAATTTAGAGAACTTTATGCTTAGTTCCCAAGCTGTTGACAGAAAATACATACTGTGCAGAATATTATCCCCTGTTGCTTCATCCTCACAGGTACATCAGTGTTCCACTATTCTTTACATTAAATGTGTGCCACACAGGAATGCATGGGGAAAGAAAAATAGGAAGAGGTGGAGTTCCGATGGAACTGACAAAATAGTTAAAAAAAGAGTACAAAATACGGTGTACAGCTTGACACAAGCCTGTGTCTCCCAAAAAGCATTTCTTATAAAATTACGGTAGAATAAAAAAATTTTCTCCAGTCTGTGTCAGTCACAGCAACTGGGAGGACAAGAATAAAAGTAAATTGTAAGCTATAAGAGCCTCTTCATTGTACAGCTTCCAGGACAGAGGCTCCACTAGAAACAAAACTCTGTAAAGATCTCACTTCAAAATCTTTTTGGTGGGAAGGTGGTCGACTTCTGCTTGTGAAAACGCTAGGGTTTATTTTTCCCTCAGTCCATAGCTTCCTCCTGAGTGTTGGGAGATTGGCTGATTTACAGACAGATTCGAGAAGGTTGCTTGATTTCACTTGTAAGGGTTTTTTAAAGTTTTCTCAATTTTGAACTAATGTAATTCAGTCAATATCTGTCTAGTCTGGGATGTTTTCAAATGGTGTCTGTGAGTTCATGCTACAAAGCTCTTATTAGTCTGTGGTGATGTTTTAGAATATACTACTTGACAGGTATGAGAAAAGAAAATAGAAATACAGTACACCAGACAAATTCCTCTGAAGGAATATGATAAAACTACATTGATATGAGGGCAGTACCTTTTATTCGTGACCACATGTATGAATGGAAGGAACACAACAACATGCACATCTCAGTAGGTCATTAAGCATGAAAGTTCTCGAGTAAGTTATGATCCTATTTTGGAGCTGACTGTACTCTTTCTGTAATATGAACCCTTGAAATTCATTATTATTTTTGGAAATAAATGTACATTTCCTCCAAATTCAACAGTAAAATTAATGATTGGTTGCATCTGTACTAATGAGTAGGAAGTTGTGCCCAGTCTTGTTAGAAGTGATTTGACAAAGTTAACGGCAGAATGAACCTCCTCAGAATTTTGACTCGGGAATGGGGAAACAAGATGAGAGAATATTTGTTGACTCTTTGAGCAGGGGAAGAAACCACTGGCATGCATTTTTGTGGAAGAGCTATTATAACAACCAGAAGTAGCAACAGAACATTCACATAATTTGTAGAATCAAACGTGATATATTAGTATGTATGTATTAAAATAATTGTTATTCCTGACTAAGGATCCCTTGTGAAGTTCACAATAAAACTCTGGAGCCAAAACGAATAGAATCATAAGTAAAGACATTTATGAAACTTCTAAAAACTGAAGGGAAAGGAAATGATACCGTTAATGTAGCAGATTCTTAAAATAGTGTGTGACTGAGTAGAAATGCTTCTATACGAGGACTGCAATGTAACAGAGACACCCACATCACTGCAATGCAACTTTCCCCCTCTCAAATTTTCCTTGGTTGAGTTCATATTTTTTCTTTTTTTCATAATAAGATCATCAGGAATATAGGAGTTTTTTTCTCCTTTATTCATACATGTTAGTCACCTATTTTCCCACTGACTGTAAATGAAACATTGGTTGTGCTTCACTGAGTCTGCATGGTGATTGAAAGGAGGTTCTTTATATTCTTACCAATAAATAAATAAACAAACAAGTAAATAAAAATAACTGCATGCCAAAGGCTGTTCCACGTATTTATTCAAGGCTCCAAATTATGAGAGAATTTACAAGGATCAGTACAGCACCCAAGGGCTGTGCAGAACTGACAGGGAAGAAGTGAATCTCGGCCAGTGTTAAAGGGAAGGGGAAGTAGGAGATGAGGGAAACACAAGCTCTGCACTGCTCTTTGGCACTGCTTTCCACTTGCTACACACTGACTTATTTACTCCACTGCATATCTGAAAAGTGTCGGGTGTATTTGTTTTTATCCACAGTGGAGATCATTGTGTATAGTTTACTGCATACAGTGAGAAGCAATGGAGAAGATTGCTATAGCCTTTTATCACATCCCAAATCCATGTCGTTGTGCTACAAGGTGTGACATTTTAGTCATTAGTTTCACCACAGTGAAGATGAAACATATATTTGGAGGAACACGCATAAACGTATCTATATGTATACAGATATATTTGGAGGACTTGTGATTTTGGTTTTTTCAGGCGTGAGAAGGTGTTGAAGTTTGAAAATATCTTTTTCTCATTTTGTCTTTGACATTTGTGGTTCTCTCTTTACAGCACTAGATTCAGCATTTATATTTGGAGTTTTCTACTTTTTAAAAATGTTGCCGTTTAAGTAATATATTTACCCACCAGATTAGTACGTTGTTACCACACAAATTTTTTATTCTGAAGAGAAGCATTTTCCAAAGCATGTTGCTAAATAAAAGCTGACTTATTACCCTCAACCTTAGGAAAAAAAGCCCTTTTAAAAAAAATTTTTGTCCTACTTCTGCTATGAATATCATGTATGACTTTTAGTGTGTGTTTTCATCTTCCTTCATTTCTTAAAGTATCTCTGTAACAACCTCCTCTCCTGGTTTACTATTTACCAAGATACTAGAAACCAACTTGGTATTTTCTTGTAGGATTTCTTCTTAATCAATCCATCTGATCTTTCTCATTTATGAAAGAGAGAGATACCTTCCTTTACTCATGGGATGCTGTATTGCTTAATCACATTTGAAGTATTTTGAAATTCATCAATTGTCCATGCTGCAGAATAGTTAAGAATGTTAAACTTGATAAAAATATTAGAGGGCTTTATCAATGATCATCTAATATATACAGAAGATCTGTGTTACTTTGCTAAAACGTTGAGAATATATTTTAAGTACCCCCAAATTCCTGTTTACATAAGGGCAGGTATGTAATACTTATAACATTATGCATAATTTTATGTTAAGCCTCATAATGTCTATTTGAGAAATCCAGTAATGAGGATTGTTAAAAGCATATTGTAACTAGCCCTTTACCAGAGAGGGAATTCAAATAGCCCAGCTGATCAGCCCAATAGCTGAAAGAATAGAAATATATGAAGCTACCTTATAATTTGCTTTCTCTCTTCTTCATTGTAGATCATGGGTTCATTAATCTCTGATCATGTTTGGTTCCCTCAATTCAGTTCTCTCCAACTAGTTCTCATCTTCGTAAGAGAAGCCAAGCAAATGCTAATATAGAAGAAAGATCTCCTCTAGATAAAATTGTAAAATATATTTCACTTGGCTAATTATTTCAGTCTCGAGTGGCTAGTGAATGAGTGAGACTGCTTCTGAACACATCTCTCTGTTTCCATGAGCATGTCAAGGACTCTTTAAATTATATGGTCCCTTCTACTATGAATAAAATCAGGGTTCTAACACAGATAAAAGAGATTAAAGAAAGTAGCCACATGATAGTGCTTCTGCAAGTTATATTATTGCAAACAAAAACTTCAATATAATGATAGGATTATCATATTAATATGATTAAAGTATTCAAAAATGTCTCTCATGTTACTCTATTATAGTGATGACACAAAGATATTGCAATAAAAAAAATCTTAATTATAGTCCTTCCACTAATTGCTATTATATGTTTTAAGAGCATTGGTCAGTTTAGGTTTTTTTTCTTTTTTTAATGCCTGACACTCCCTGCAAGAAAGGAGAGAAAATTGGACTGCATTCTAGAGTCACCTCTATTAGACCCTATTGCCTTCTGTATCTACATTTTAGTATTTTGTTGCTACAGCATTCAGAGATCACTAGAGGATCATCCAGTTCATATTAAGACTTCATAATGTCTGCAGGATTTTGATTCAATTTTATTATCAGGAAATCCTTCCAGGAGAGAGAAACACAACTAAGCTTAACTTTTATTCTTGCTCTTTTCTAATCTAAAATAGACACTTTCTGACTGAATGCTGAATGCCTCTTGTTGTGAAAAAATATTGCTAAGAGCTGAGGATTGCCCTCTAGACTCTATGGCTTGCTGCAAGGGTGCAGCATTATGTGAGAAGGGGAATTTGCTGAGTCTTGAAGTCATGCTTGCAACTGATTTTATGCCTACATTTCCCTTCATAAAAGTTATTGCTTGCTCAACTCTTAAGTGGAGTTTCCAAGTTGAGACAGGCAAACTGATGGAAGCCAAGACTTCACTCAAATGTTCCAACCTCAAACTTAAAGTCTAACATTTTATGTTTATAGCAGTTTGTTTGGGGTTGCTTTATTTTTTAATTCCTTATTATTTGGGGATCTTATTATATGATCCTTCATCTTGGAATTAAAATGTCATTGCTGTACCTTTGGACATCTTTGGACCTGCATAGAATAAAATGTACCAGGAAGACACCAGGATATAATGGATTGTTTTCTTTGGTAATATTTCCAGATGACTTTTCCAGGCTCAGGTACTATCACTAAAAATTATTAAGATATAAAATAATAGATTATTTTGAAGTTGCAGCTTATCATGAATGGAATTGAAAAGCCAGAACTGTTAAAATCAGCTAGCCAAGATCCAGATTTATACTCTGTTAAAATTTCATCTGATTGAATAACAATTGCAGATATATTTACATCAAATTTTAAAGCATTTCATGAGTGCATATTGCCATTTTCAAGACAAAGAGCAGTAGGGTCATAAAGCACTCATTCTATTAGAGGTAGCCAAGTCATTCTTCGAAAGAAAGAGTTGAATAAGTTGGAATATATAATTTTTATGTGAGAAGTGATGTTTGAGGAGGGATTTGGAAGAAAAATGGCTGAATGCCAGTGGCACTAGTTTGGAAATGATTTGCATTTTATTATTCTGATCTCTCTGCACCAAGATTATAAATTGATAAGTTACTGAGATTCCTATAAATTATATACAAAATCTCCAAAGAAATCCTGCCACATTAAAAACCCATGAAAATTAAAAAATGTAATTTCTGAAACATGAGAATGTCACTGCCTGAATTCTATCCCTGTGCAGTTGTGTATTACAAAGCAGCCTTAAAAATTGCATGACCATTCACTAGCATAGCCACAATACTTTGTGATTTTTCCGTCCACTGGGTCAGACTGCTGATTTATGTTCTTTATTTTCTCTCTGTGCTGTCTGAACCAGCTTTTGCTCCATCTAGTTTACGTATCTGGCTCTATATTGTGCTCATCCTCTGATTGACTGATTGCTTTCACATCTCGAGTCACCATCAGTTTGGTTTGACTTCCTTTTGTGTTTACTACTCTGATTTTAGAACCATCTGCAGAAGTTTTAACCATTTACTCTACAAGTGTGTATGCACAAATCAGCTCTTGAGGTGGTGGTGGGTAAGGAGCCAATGGCATCCTAATGAGTGGGTTCAAAAGCCTAATTTTGTCCCTTCCTCTGAAAAAATGTAGGCAGTAAAATTTTGTCCGTCTTATTATTAATAGATACTGCATCTCTGTTACCAGAACCAGTCTGAGAACCAGAAGAGACTACATGAATGCACTGGGATTGGAGAACTCTGAAACTCTTTGAACCAAATAATCCCAATCCTGTGCTGAACTGAGGAAAAGTCAGGAACCAGCAAACTCCTTTCCCTGAGCAGCAGGGCACTGTGTTCAAAAGAGTGCTTGCAGGAGTGATCCTTTATTGCGGACATCCACACACCATAGGTGCAGGTCTCTGCTGTCTGTCCTTGAGGAGCGTAGCTTGCTCTCCAGCTGGTTAGCATTTATGCAGCAATCAGCAGGAAGAACTAAGTGGAGCTGCAGTGTTCCTGTGTAGCTCAGCAGAAAAATGTTCTCTGCTCTGCATTCCTTTGGACTGCTCAGATAAATTCTAATCGACAGGCTTCAGCAGCATAGCCATTACACGTGCACTCACCACTGCACTGGCCAGGGAAAGACTGAGCTGCGTGGAGCGCTAACAATGAATAGGCCAAAAGTATCTTGTGGAGATGCAGTAGTGAGATTTTAGGATTATACACTTTCATTGATTTCCAAAGTATTTAAATGATTTTTTGGTCAGACTAGCCAGGAATGATCATAACATAGGGTTTGCTTTTGGTTGGTTGTTTTTTTTTGGAGGAGGAAAAAGCATAAATGTTACGGAAGGAGGTCTCTTAATTATTGAATATAACATTATTGAATTCATAAATGACAAAATAACTTTTTTCCCCTTGAAATAATTTAGGGCAACTACACCTCCTCCACTGCAATGGCAGATGGAAGTGGGAGGGAGTTCATGCCCTCTGACTGTGCTCTGAGAGATGGCTGCATGAACCTTACGGTGCCTGCCCTGCAACAGAAAAGAACAAGTTTGTAACAGGATGAGGGATCCACCCGAGAAGAATCCTTTGAGTGATCAGCAGCACTGCGCTGCTGTTATGGTTTGAAAAAAACTTGGTTAGATGGACAGGTTGTTAGACCAATTAGAAGACTGGTACCGCCTCTGTGATTCACATATTTGCTAAACCCAGAGCGGGATTTTGGGATTCGCACTTCCTGCATGCTTGCAGGAAGGACGGGTGGGCGGCGCGGCCCGGCCCGGCCCGGCCCGGCCCGGCTCGGCCCGGCTGCCAGGGGGAAAAACATCACCCCAGAGGCCGCAGGCAGCTGGAAAAACAACCGTGGGCTGCGCCGCAGTTGAAACACTCCCGATGCGGCATTCAAGGACCCGGTCCGAGCTCCGGCTCGGAGCGGGGCCCGGCCCGATCCCCCCCCCTCCATCGGCAGCGGCGGCGGCGCACCTCGGCAGAGCCGGCGGGGATCAGGCTACCAGCAGAAACACCACACAGCCGGCAAACGAAGGAGATTGGCAAGTACTTTCCTATCACAAGACCTAAATAACATCATTCCTTCAGCTGCAGTTTTTGCAGACACTTCCTTCCAAGTTAGAGAAGAAAGAAAGTAAGACCACGTGAAGGAACAAACATGGCGGCGACACCGAGGTCAGTGAGGAAGGGAAGGAGAGGAGGCGCTGCTTCCCAGCGCCAGATCTGAAATCCTTCATGTGAGCCATGGTAAAGACTGTAATATCCAAACTGTTTTCTCTGTAATTCATATAAGACATGGGGGGATGTGAGAAGCTCATGTGCAGCCCGTGAAAAAGTGTTCTAGTCTGAGAAGTTGCCCCAAGATAAAGTGCCAGAGCTTATAGATGTTGTGAGAGGCTCCTAGAAGTTGAAGAAGAGGAATTTTGCTTTCAGGCTGCGAGGAATTCATCCTTAAAAAGACTAAAACCCCATGACTGGTTTTAACCCATGAATGGCAGTGTGGGAAGCTGCAAAAATTCATGGAAGAGATATTATCCCACTGCAACAGGTTCGGGCGGGGCTGTTGTTTGTGGAAGCTCAGAACCGCACTGGAGAAGTTCATCGAGGACTATCTTCTGTGGGGAGAGTCCCATGGCATACACAGAAAAGGAACTCTTTTCCTTAAAGAAGGACTCTTAAAAATGAGTGCACTGACCAAACCTCATGTTTTTGTTTCCCCTGTGTATATTGGTATATTGGTGGATGGGAAGAGGGAGGTACTGGAAATAAGGGATGGTTCTGGAAGCTTGCTCTAATTCCCCATAATTCTATCTTTCACTGTTATTTCTGTTAGTAATAAATTCTCTTTAGATTATCAAGTTTGAGCCTGTTTTGCCTTGAAGCTCTTCCGTTTTTTCCTCAATAATCCTTATTCTTGCCCCCCACAAAAGCTGGATTTTTGATTCCCCTTCTCTGCTTATCATGGCAGAGGCATATAAGTAAATAGTTTGTTGGTGCTGGGTATTTAACCAGACCAAACCCGCGACAGCTGCCTTTGTACGTCAATCAGTTCATCACGAGACCTTTTGCTCAGTTCTTCCAGAATGCAGAAAGCATTTCTGTCTGGCCTACTTGTAACTGCTTAAAATAAAATTCTTCAATGAGCATCAAATTATCCATGGTATATTTCTATCCAGTGCAGTGCATTAACTTAACCTGGAAAACAAGTAGTTTCATGTAATCTCTAGATGATAATTTGACTGAAATATTCTAGGGAGTCATTTTGAGTGTCTTATCCGGAGTATCAGAGAGGGAAATAATTGTATGCACTTGACAGAATGAAATGCTTGTAAAAGCCAGTGATTTTATCTGTTACACTTGAATATAAGACAGATTTTATTTACTTCCTCTAAATGGAAAAGAAATCGCAATGAAAAATCTTATATTGGTGTTAATTTGGTTTAGTTGCTTAAAGGCTGGGTCTCTACACTCCTCGCTTAATATTTTCTTCTCTGCCAAAATACTGTAAATTCTGCAGAAACAACGAGTATCCTGGCACAATGCCCTATAAAATTCTTGTCTCCCAGTTTCACTGGGTTAATTTTTTTCTTTTTTGCCTAAGCACCTAGACAATAACAGGTTTACTCTCAACTTCACCGATATAATTCATGGTGACAATTTTCCTTTCTTTCACTTATGTATTGCTTTCGTTTATTCTTGCTGTCAATCTTTATTGACTACAGGAAGAAGCACTTATTATTATTGGCATTTAAGCCATTAGAGTTTACTGGGCAAAATTTTATCGCTTGCCCCTTTAGAATTTGCAAATATTGGATGCCCTGTTCTCTACAAGCATTTCATGTTCTCTGTCTCTCATAACATGTAATTATGTAAAAAATGGGTTCTGTAGTGGCACAAAGAAGCTTTTTGGATATCCTTACCAACACCATAAGACAGTTTCTTTATACATTAACAATGGTAAGAGTGCACAGGGGTTCAGGGTTCATAGATCTAATGCCTATAAGTGGCTTTCAGTCAGAAGTCTAAGTGCTAGCTACTCACATTTTTAAAATGAGTCCGCAGCTCTGAAAAGGAAAGCAAATAATGATTAACAACACTGTATCAGAGAAGAAAGAGAATTCCCTCTGTGGGAAGAATATTATTGTGGAAGTGAAAAAGAAAAAATTAAATGTTTAATAATATTCCTTGTTGAATGACTATTTCTGGAAGCCTGCAATCAGGAATGTAAAGAAAGGCTGCTATAAATATTACAATGTATAATTAAAAATTGTATAGAAGGGAAAAACTTTTATCCTGTTTGGGCAATTAGACACACCTCCCCCATGCACTCAGAAATTGTTCTTCTTCACTGATTTCTCTGCTTATTCTTATTTCTTGGTATCCTGATAATGCTCTGGAGTTTTCCCCTTTATTCTTTCAAGAACACATAGAAACTTATGTTTGTAAACAATCCACAACGAGTAACTCTCACAATCCTTTCTATTATATGGAAACGTTATATTGTATAGGTATTTTGCCTGAGAGGCAAAATTTTCCTAGACAGACAAAATTCCCCTGGATTTATAGGCAAACAAAATCAGAAGGGATAGATAAGGGGCTATTTTCCTATCCCTCTGATTTGTTTGTTTTTAGGTTTAAAGCTACCTAAACTGAGATTGCTTTGCATTTAATTCCTAACAGTGTTGCTGGCTATAATTTTTTATGATGACACTGTTCAGAACCTGAGGCACATTATGACCCTATGGTGTTTGTCAGTGCAGAAATACAGAGCAGATAAATGGTCCCTATAGCACTTTCAGCGTCCCTACCTTTACGGTCTAATACCTATAACAGAAAAATGGAAACACAGGTTAACAGAGAAGCAGAAAAAACAGTGATCCAGTCTTGTCCTTAGCATATTTGGAGTTTAGCAACTATAGGGTTTTTACATGTATTACAGTTACAGAGAGTATTAATGAGGGAAAACAAAAAAAGAATGTTTGTGGAGGCTTACAGGGAGTATGGAAGAAAGCTCAAACAAGAAAAATGATGGTGGACTCTCACTAAGTGAATGAATAGTAACAACAACAGGAGAAGAGAGTGGAACAACAGAGTGGAAATAAGTACCCCTTCTTCAATGCAGCAGAGAAGTTGTGAAGTACTTGCACCAGATGTGCAGTCTAAGCTGAAGGCTGTAAGAATGTTTTTGATAGCTGCTTCATGGATGGCTGTGTGCATGGTAAGATTGCATGCATCAGTGACATACGAGTAATCAAGCCACAAAATAGGGAACAGAATTTGACATGTTCAGTTGCCCAAAAGGAAAGGAAAGAGCCTCCAGTGTTTAGCTATAATAAGGAGATGAGGACTACAAAACGATCTTAATGTACATTTTTATTTAGCTTATTATCTTCAGTGGCAACCTCTAAAATGACATTATTGCCACTGATTAATAATAATTATAACGATTAGGTTTAGCCGTGCTTTCTGTAGCAAACTTTTTTCTATATTTCATAACATTTCCTGAAATAAAAATGCTGGAAATTTGTGCTGTTTCCTTCTGGTGGAATCACCAAGCTAATGAGCACAACACTTCAAGAGGTAGCTATGGCTTCCAAAACTACTTTCTGAGTATATTTCACTGCATGTACAAACTTTGTCATTACAGAAATGCTAACTCAAATGACATTACTGTGAGATATCAAAAAGGGTTGATATGAAGTTCATATGGCTCCATCAAGGTTTCACATGGTATAATCTGTAATGATAATAGACTCTTTTCCCACTGCATGTTTGGTGTCACAGCTGAAGCATTTTGTTCTCATTGTCAGAAAAAGGTGCATGTCCAGGTGGGGCCATGCCAGTTCAGTAGGAAGACATAATCCAGAAAGTATCGAAAATTAATTTGTGTAATTTTTCTGTTATATATTGAGCATCTCGTAGAAGAAAAGTGGTTGTTCTGGAGCGTCATGATAAAGAGACATAAACAACTTTCTCTTGCAAGATGTGCCTCAGATGTAGTCCCCACGGTTACTACCAGTGCCTGGCAATTCCTTTGTGCTGGCAGGTTTTTCATTCCCAATTTCCACCCTGTTAGACAGATGTGCAACATACTGCTACTCAAATGTTTTGTCAAAATCTCTATGCAATATAACATATTAAAATCCAGCAAAGTGGTATGCATTTAGACATTAGGTCTGATATGCTAATGTTTTGCTATTATCCCCCTGTACACTGAAAGAATTGGCCTACATGTACAGAAGTTATATTTATGCATCTTGAATTTTGTCAATGAAAAGGTAATGGGCTTAATTCTGTAAGGTAACAGTAGCTTTACTGCTGGATGAAACCAAAATCAAAGCAAGATACAAATGAAACACACTGAAAAAACATGAAAATCCTAAGACAAACCATCAAGAGGGAATAAGTTTTTAAGCGAAGTTTAAGACATAAACAAAAATCTTAGCACTTCACAACAGTCCAAGAAGGTTCTAGGTTCAGAAATCAATGTATAGATTACACTGATCTTTATATGACAGTAATATTGATACCATTCTCCTTGCTACATAAACATTGCAGAATATTTTAATGAAGTCAGCAACTTTTTTCTACTGCGTTTCTTAATTGGTAAATCCTTTTTAACAAAATGAGCAATTAATCTAAACCAGCATCATCTAGGAGACTACATGAAGGACAAGCATTTATTTTGATCAAAGAATTGCTAACAGGAATATTTATAAAAATTAATAATGAAACAGAGTATCTTAATGAATTGCTCTGTGGAAACTTCAGATGAACATACCATATGCACTGGGGAAAAAGAATGTCTTGGTAACTTGTCATTATAACAAGCAGATAAATATAGAACAATTATGAATATGGTTCACTTTATTTATATCCCCACTCGTGCATCTTAACTGTTGCAACCAGTTTATATAATTTCAAACTTTAAATTCTATTTATTGCAATTAGATTATTGCTCTCTACAATGGCTTGGGCCTTTTCTACACATTATGTGCACATATAGATCGTGAGGGATAGAATATAGGAATCAACCATCAGGAATATCTAGGTTATATAGGAAATGGGAAAGTAATTAATCTGTCCTAATTCAGGCATTTAGAGAACTCACTCTGTGGTCCATGGAGAGAAATAAGGGTATAGGGCCAATGATTCATTTCTTCTTAAGTCTGAAACAGATCAAACTTATCACTCTCTAGTGGAACCTATTTCTCGCCATTGAGTATCACAGGAGTCCAGGATGCCTGGTTGCTCCTTAAACACCTAGTCTAAGGTGAGAGAAACTCCTACCTTGGGACTCTTTCCTAGTCAAACAAATTACCTTAGCAGTAAGGTTGTCTTTCCATTTCAGCTCTGAAATTGGAACTAGCTCTAATCCCTAGACCCATCAATACTTAAAATGTTTCTTAGAAATCTCAATAAATTACAAATTACCAGTGTGGAACAAGAGAATTGAATGAGGACTAGGAAGGTAGAGGCATAAATCGAGTCAGGACATTATACCAAGTTTGGATGTTATGGCATTGATGTGTGGACAACCATACAGGTAAAATCTCTTTCCATTATTGGGCCCAGAGGACAGTGGTTAATGGTTGATTGTCTGCCTGGAGTTTGGTAACAAATGGGGGATCTCAAGAGCCCACTGGAGTCTTTATCAATGACCTGGAGGAAGCATCAATGTGCACATTTATTAATTCCGTAGATGACACCAAACTGTGGAGGACCAATCAAGATGCTCAAGTGCAGGGGCACTCTCCAAGGGACCTAGATAGGCTGGAGATGTGGACTGACAGGAATCTTATGAAATTCATAGAGGACACATGCAAATTCCTGCACCTGGGGAGGAAGAGGATGCTAAGGACAGAGCGCTGGGGAGCAGCTCTGTGGAAAGGGAACTTACGGTCTGCTGGACAGCAAGGTGATCATGAGCCAGCAGTGCCCTGGCACAACAGCCTCTTGGACTGCATTAACAGGATCAAAAATAGTACATACAAAGGAGGGATTAGCCCCTCTGCTTAGTTCTCATCAGTTTTAGTCTCCCCAGTACAAGATAGTCATCAATATCTAGAGTCAGTTCAGCTCACAGCCACCATGATGGCTCAGGCCCAGTGCACTTGCCCTGTGAAGAGAGGCTGAGAGAGGTTGTCCACCCTGAAGAATAGATGACTTTGAGGGAACAGAACCACATCACTAAATACCTATGGGGAGGCTATTAAAAAGGTGGAGCCAAGCTTTCCCAGAAGTGTATAGAATCAGAGAATCGGAAAATCATTAAAATTGGAAGAGACCTACCTTACTTATATAGTCCAACGTGTATGCTCAAATAGAGTCAGCTAGTGAAGCCTGCCCAAAATTATATAGTGAGAGAATGATACATAAATTGAAACAAGGGAGATCCAGATGGATGTAAGGAGAAACTTTTTTCTCAAGAATACAGCCAAACATTGGAAGTTACTCAGAAAGATGATGCAATCTCTTTTCCTCTTTAAGGGTCTTCAAGACTCAGCTGGATGTAAGACTTCCTGAGGTTCTTTATAATCTGAATGATCCCATAAGAAGTATCCTTTTCTGTAAACAGATGGTCAGAAAAAGAGCTACAGCTAGTGGTCAGATTTTTGGTTCATTAATCCCTACTTGGGCACATCATGAATTTGTCAGAGTATGTAAGTTTTTCAAGTTCTACTTGAAAAGGTGCTAATGCTCTTATTAAAAGGTTGTTAATGCTGAACATCTGCACTTTAATTGTTAGAAATCTCTTTCTAATTTGTAGCCTAAGTTTTTTAATGGCTTTTGTGCTCTGTTTCTGTGCCAACTTAATGCTTTAACTGAAGTGACTTTTGTTCCTCCCAGGAATTTACCTGCTTGGTGCCTTTATAGGCAGCAGTGATGTTACTTTTGGTTTTTGTTTTGTTAGGCTAAATAAAGTGGACTCTTATATGCCCTTCTCAGGAGAAATGTTCTCCATTCCCTTCTTCATGCTAGCTGCCTATTTCAGCACCTGCCCCATTCATTTTTCCTGAACATGTGGCCGGGATTTGGTGCTGGTCCGTGCTCTCAGAAAAATTTTAGTAGTACAGGATGACACATGCTACCTTCTCAGACAGACAAGCTCTTCCTCCTTGAACAGTGGCTTACAGTTTCATACAGACATTGCATAATGCTGGGTGAAACTAATCAGATTTTGGCTCCCCCGTCCTGCCTCCTTGCTTAGCCTTGTGTGCTGTGCTAACAAGGAGTGCTTGAGTATGTGGAGCTTTAGAGCCTGTCCCAAACTGTGCATTTGGATGCACCAATATTTACATGTTCAGCATATGAGCTCACAAAAGAAATAAGCTACCTTGTAAATGTGTCATCTCACAACAGAGCAGTTGCTATTTGGAGCATTTTCATCTATATTGAAAATGTTAGACTTTCTCCAAAGCCAGCAGTAGCTGGGAAAGAAAATTACCGAAGGCCCTCACAAATCAGCAGGCATCCAGATTTTCTGGCCTCCTCAGTGAGTTTTGACAATCTGGAATACCTTTGAATAATGAAACACCTATTGTGCAAACATGACAAACCCAGTGACCAAAACGCTTGTGACACAAGTCCCAGTTAGCAGTGTTTTTTATGGCATTGGCAAAATGCTAACATATAGTCCCTTCTCCTCTTAAAAATGTGTAAGAACTAGATAAATTATTCATGTCTAACTTTTGTGAATTGCTTCTGATTCAGTTCTTTAAAGTCTGAAAAGCACATCTGGACATGCATCAGTAAATAAACAGGCTAGGCTTCCCTTGAAACAGCTTTTACTTTGGAAATAACCACATAATTTGAGATCAGGATGACCCAGGTATTTAGTTGAATGGCATTAAAGCATTCCATCAACAGGAATTAAAAGATCCAAGCCGAGATCAATTTGCTGACCTGATGAAAACTGGGATTTGCAATGCTGATTTGATATGATGGCAATAGCCTTATGCAGTTAATTGCATAAATAAAATTGTCGGGTTTCCCCTTCAATATTACAGTTTTCCTTAAAAATTCTCACAACTGGGGCATTTGCAAGGCATTCTGGAGAAAATAATAGCTTACAGTATTCAAGCGTGTCAGCATATCTAGACTCATATTAGTATGTCCAACAACAAAGGATTCAAATGGAAACTGTAATCATTATAATCCTACAGCACTCACATTAGATATGCTTCCTATATGTAAAGTTTAGATTTTTTTGCACAATTTTATATTTTATTAAGATTAAATAGAACATAGGTTTAAGGAGGAAAAAAAAACCACTGAGGTGACACTAAAAATAATAGGGACTTGCAACTACTTATACATTATTTGAAATTTTCACCATTAACTTACCTATATTCTTATTTATATGAAAAAGGGGGAAATTAAGATGTCACTTTGTTAATTTTTTTTTGGACTAAATATTAACATATCTTTTTAGAAATAGGATGATTTTTCTAGATGCCTTATGTTTCCACCCACCCACAAGTCTGTACTTTAAGACAATTTAATTTTAAATGAAAATAAAAACTAAGGACTTCGATATAGTTTGGTTCTGAAGATAATGCACATTTTGGCCAATTTAGGCCTAAAATGATGCAGAAACTGTGCATGAATTGCTAAAATCACAATCACGGTTCTAAAAGTTCTTGCTCAGGTGTCCTTTTACTGTGGTGATCCTCCTCTGATTTCTTCAGCACTTAATACTGCATATCATAGAGGCACAGAAGATTCTGAAGCTTGCAGCATTACTTCATATCTGAGCCTCAGTGGAAAAGACAGTCTGGATTCTTCCTCACATAGCTCCAATCCTTCCGTAACTCTAACATCGGTGTTTGGTTGCTGGCTCACGTGTGTTTAGTGTCATCTGAAGAGACCTGAGGACACACAGTTAAAGTCTTGGATGGAGTGATTGTAAATCAGAGAGTGGCTCCTGAATGGACAGTAAAGAAAGTTCTTTAAAAAACAGAGGAATTTTGCAGACGTTTGAAAATCTTCAACAGGTTTTGAGCTCCCCTGTGAACTTTTAAAATGTCTGTATCACTCACAGAGCTCCTTTGTCTTCCTCCAAAACCATTCCAGTCTGTCAGAAAGTGCAAAGTTCTTAGCCAAACTTGGCCTGAGACAATTTTGCCCCATTGCTCCTACACCTGAGCAGATGCCCAACTCAGCTGTTGTGACATGGGCAAGGAAGATTGGCATGCAGGACTCCTAGACGCAGCAGAAAAACACATCAAAAAACCATATTGTAATCAGCTATGGTTCCCAGCACTGCAGCCTGGATGGCTCATAGATTTTTCTCTAGGTGTTTGGGAGTTTTTTGGGCGGTTTGTTGGGGGTTTTTTGCATAAAACCAGATAGAGTACTCAATAAATTGAGGTTATTTCTGTTTGTTAGAATGAGCTGATGTATTCCTAATACTATTTTGATACATTTTTTTTCAAACAAGTGAGACTAAGAGACATTTTCAAACACATACATCATGAGCAAGGCAAATTAGTTCAACACTGATTTAGAATCATTGAGTTGTGTTTGTGCAAGCTAAAGTGCATTTTGCTTTCTTGTCTATATTCAGCAATTTATGAGACTGCTTCAGGACACTAATCAATAGTGCAATAGGCACTCTTCAGGACCAGCTGTTCAATTTAGCCCATGGAACCATGGTCCAGCATATATGTTATGCACATATATAACTATAGATATGATTTTTTTAAAAATGAAGGAAGAAATTTTGAGGCAGTTGTAAAATATGCAAAATTATAGACATCTGTTGATAGACAAATGAATCAATGTTTGCAGCTGCTCTACATTTATTAATTTTCTTTCTATTAAATCTTTTATTTTCTGAATAATTGCCAGGGTACAGCTAAAGGCAATACAAGTTTTCACCTCTCATAAAAGGCTTCTAATGTACATTTTTATGCTATAATGCTACCGTACTACTCTCACTCTTCCTAAATATTTTAGATTTAGGCTTTAGACCAGTAGTAAACTAGCTTACTTGTTGGAGATGGCAATGATTTTTTTTTATATCCACTCATGTAGTTTTCTTTGGTTTCTATCAGACATAAATAGGAACCACAGTGTTGAAATTTACATTTTTGAAATGTTGAGAGTTTGCAAGCATGTAGAACCAGATGTAATGGAATGAGGGATTTACTGACAGGTAGAGCAGCATTAGAATACCTGTTTTTGTAATATGACATTGCTAGCACAACAGAATACATAACACCCTGTTTACCTTTTAAATTTATTTGCATTTCCCCTTCTTTTCTGGAAAAAAAAAAAAAAAAAAAAAAAAAAAAAAATAAGAGCAAGTCATAACCAGTTGTAGATATCAAAGAGTGGAAGAGAGTTATGGCAAGTTTAACACAGAGACTACCCTGTGAGCTTTTAAGATTTGCCCTTATCAGTCAGCATTAGGCAGACCACCACTGAGAAATAACCATTGTCAGTGTCTGTACAGTGTCTTATTGTGTGCTGGAATCCATCCCTAACATGTTGCTATAACTAAACAATGTTTACCCTCTAATTAGTGAAGCTGAATGATGATAAAATTGTAGGGAAGACAGTTGCAAGATCTAGGACTTAACTTGAATATTCATGGTTCACTGTACATTGTGGTAGGCTGACCTTGCCTGGCTCCCAGCTGCCCCCCTCAGCCATGCTCTTACCCCCTCCCATTAAGAGGACAAGGGAGGAAATAAGATCAAAAAGCTCATGGGGTGAGATAAGCACAGGGAGGTCACTTACCAAGTTACTGTCACAACCACGACAGGTTCAATTTGGGGGAAATAAATTTAATTTATTACCAATTAAAACAGATTTGGCTAATGATAGATGAAACAAAAAATGAAAACACCCACATCTCTGACCCACTACTCTGA
>VZTA01020097.1:0-74924 GCA_013398855.1 Mohoua ochrocephala
CCAAACCATTCTGTGATTCTCTAGAAGTTCTGAATTGACTTGGTGCATTTGTAGTGATTACTTCTCAATTAACTGTAGTAAATGTTTTTAATGTCTCTGTTAAGCACGATGGCCGCAGCACAGGAAGAATATCATACTATATAGAACATGCCTATTAATCTGCAGCAGAAAAGTTGGTTCTTTTGTTGGGGGATTATAGTGCATTAATGATAAATCTGGTAGGAAGATTCAGTCTTAAAGCTTCTCATGGAAAATGAGAACAAAGAAAGATGGTATTTCAACAGCCATCTGTCAGTTGGCCTGTCAACAGTATTTTTATATAGGTGAAATTTCACACCGAGGAAGCTTCCAATAACATTTCTCACCAGGGCTGTGTTAGAGTGGCTGCAGTTTGAAAATTTATGTAGCTCGAACTATTTCTCACTTCTCAGTTACTGTGACAGTCACCTGGAACTACAACTTTCTAATTGATGCTGCTTTCCTAAACTTCCTGGTAGAAGGGCAATAACCTTCCCAAACATATGTTTAATGCTTATAGAAGAGAGAACCAAAGTACAACATGAAACCTCTGACAACAGGTTTAACAATATTTAATGCCTTAATTCAAAACAGTATGCATAGACTGTGTGAGCCATGCTACAAGTACTTAGAACCTGGGGTAAACTTTATTATATTGTATAGAGTGATGCAATGATGCATTACTGAGCATGCAAAATACCTCAGAGCAAAAGATACCAAGTTCATTGTTTCGTACAACAGCTTAAATGTCAGCATGAGGTTATTTTATTCCTAATTGCTTTTTCAAAAAACATAAGGAAGCTCATCTATGTGTATTATGTTGTGTTAGAGGGCTACAGACAACTTTGCTGCCACAGTGCCTTACGCATTTAGCATTATTCTCTAACCATCTGAAAAAGACAGGAAAACATACTGAACTGTGTGTCCTCCTAATCATGAAATCTGTTCTTTCTTTTGCTGGTGGGAGCCAATTCTATCAATGTGGTTTAAAAAGTCCAAAAGCATTAAGTACTTATCTAAAACAAAAAAAATCTTACCTTTTCATGAGAAAAAGTGACGGTGTACATTAAGGAAATATTCTGTCCTGAATAACAACAGTAATGTGATATGAGAGTCTCCTCTGCTGGCATCTGAGCCGTGCACATTGGAAATACCCAGTGAAACTTCAGAGCTGAGGACACTGCTGCTCTGCCTTTTGGCTTGGTGCTGCCGTATGAATGGGTCAGTGTTCAGCACTGCCATGGTAACCCAGCGTCTGACTGGGACTCAGGGTGGGCACCACCAGCCCAGCTTTGGACCTGCTCCCTCTTGGCTGGGGCTGCACTGCCAGGCACAGGGAGCATTCCAGGCGAGTGCCAGGCCTGAGCAGGGACCCCCAGCACACGTGAGTGCCTTGAACACCAACACCTTCGGTTTGTTGAGAAAGGATGTTCTAGTTTATCAAATGGTACAAGAAATGCAAATTAACTGATGCAAATGCAAAATTAATCATGTAAACACATGTAAAATAAAAGCATGATTATTCTCAGGGATTCTTCCAGGATCCCAAGTACACTGAGCAACTGTAACTTCATCACCACTTAAAATATTTAAAGTCGAGTGACTTGTCTTCTGTCATTATTACAGCCTTATGAAATTTGGGCATAGCAGTGTACATAGAAAATGTGCATTGATTATTCTGAGTGTTCTATTACATTCTTAATTTAATCCTTGTATATCTCATCACTTAGCAATACATTTTAGGGCATCAATCCTCAAATCTCTACTCAAAAATGTTTCTTTTAACTTCTCGAAAAACAAAACAAAATAAAAAATCCCATACCTTTCTTATGTTAAAAAAATAGTTACTTTCATAATGACTTTGTTCCTTTCTAAAACAAATGTGGTTATAGTTTAATTATAAAAGCAGTTTATGTAATGCCGATACATTTTTATGATTTTAATTTTTTAATGCGTTGTCTTCTCCCTAGAACTAGCACACATAAATACTGCATCTATCCCAGGATGACTGAACTAGCATTGCACTGCAGGTTCCTTTCGGGTCTCTACTTCCTAAGTTCTTTAACTATTGCACATATGGATTTAAACAAAGAAAAATACAGAATACTTTAGGTTAAGCACCATTTAATACAATCAAAATAATTAACGATTAAGTCATCTGAGAAACTGCACAAGTTTAATTTTCAGAAACCAGGTTGTTTTGCAGGAATGAATGGGGGACAAGACCAATTCCAGTGGTACAAGGTATTCTGCTCGCTGAAATGCTACACTTAATTTACACAGCTTTCTTTCTATCAAATATTACTAAAGAATTGGTACATAAACAATGGTACATGCAATTTGATCCCTTTACTAAGAAAAATAAATTTACAGTTCTGTTAAATAAAGGCCAAATGCTATTATATACAGTCTCTTAACTGAAAGGCCTTGTGAGACATTCAGGTCTAATTTTAATACTTTCCAAATAAATACCAGATAATGCAACATTTACAAATAACACACCAACAGTACTTTCATGGTAATAATTTTAAAAATCAGAATTTAGTCTTTCAATTAAGCAAATGAGTAGCAGCTCCTTCATAAATATTAAGGCATGTCACATAGCATCAAAATGGAACCGATGAGCCTCCTGTCGCTTCTCTCTGTCATCTGCTTTCTGAAAAATAATAATAAAAAAACACTTTGTGGAATCTAGAGCAGTACTGTTATAGAAATGAGCTGTCAAGTGTCAGAGAATGGTTGATTTTTTTCAAGCCATTTGACAAAAGGCAAAAAAGCTCAGTAAAAGCCCCAACAATTAACTTTTAAATGATGTCAGCTTGAAATAGCAATAATCTACACAAAATTGGCTTCTGCTGTTAATGCTCTGCTGTTGTAGTATTTATGACCCACCATTTCCTGTTATTTCTAATAATGCTTTTTAAAAGGAATAATTCAAATCTGAAGACTGTTTCCTGGTACGCATTTTGTCTACATTATAAATATAAGATAAAATTACTCTGGACTAACTGTAAATGTAATTTATGTTACATGTACAAAGAATCTCATTTAAAAACCATTCTGTTAAATACAACTTTAGAGCAAGATGGCAGTTCAACCAACAATTAACAGCACCAAGTACGTGAAAAATGTTCTGTGTTTTTTGTTAGCATTATGAAAATGTGAAGTAGGGTGCATTTCCCTGCTTATTTATGTAGAACACACGTTGACCTGCTGAAAGAGTGAGTTGGGTGGTGCTGGGAAAAAAGAAGCGTATTTAAATTGTACCTATAATCCATGTCATGTGTAAAAACATGTCCTCTCCCACCTGTCTCCTCTTGTGTGCCAAAGCACTTAACAGAGGATGGAAGCATTTCTTCAGGGATTCTTGAACACACAGTGCAAACTCCTTTAGAAAACAGTGCTTTTGTCATGACAGACAGTATGTGTAAATCCCAGCATGAGAGAATTTGGCAAAGCAGACTGAAATGCTTTTTAGCTTGCACAGACCCAACTTCTTTCTTTCTTTTTTTTTTTTTTTTTTTTTTTTTTTTTTTTTTTTTTTTTTTAATATAAAAAAAAATAACAAACACATCCACNGAGTAAAATGAAGAAAAGCCTCTCCAGTAGGTGCTGTGTGGGCATTCAGATTTGTGTCTCAGTTGATAAAAATACACAACAATTGTGGCAGAAATCGGTACCCATCTTCTGCCATGAGAGTTCGTCATCTGCTTTGGCTCAAGGCCAAAGATTTCCTCATTACACAATGTTTATGTGTGATAGCAACTCCATTGGATTAAATATGGATTTTACTGCATTTTGTAGCAGCAGCAGAGCTGTCAGTGAGGTTTAAGATATATCAGTCTGGCTTTTTTGGCAAGGACTTTATCAGTGTCAGTAGTATTCTGGATGTCAAAAAAGGGGTGGGAAGGAGGGAGTGGCACACTCTTTCCTACACTGAAATGCTTGTCACATTCCACAAAATTTCATAGTCTCACTTAGAAAACAATTTCCACTCCATTTCTTGTATGCTTCCTGAAAAAATTACTGCTTCAAATTTGACAGAAACTGATACTCTGCTGGATCCAGCAAACCCTCTCTAGCAGTATTTCCATCACTGTGCAGTGTTTCTGTGACCGGCCTCATGACCCCAAAGCAAGTTATCAAGAATGAGAAAAAGGACTATTGAGGGCTGTAGCAAATGTAGCAAGATTGTATTTGTTGTAAGATGAATAATGGTGTCAATTCTTCTTCAATTTCTCTTTCATTCGATGTATCAAAACTAAAATCTAGTAACTGAGATTTCAAAGCTTTTTTTCTTCAATGCATTCAAAATTTCTAAGGCAAGACAGAGCAACACCTACCCCTAGATCCTAGTTATTTCAGCACTCCAATACTTGGCTGGCAGATGAGTGTGTAAGAACTATTGTAGACAAAGGGCTCCTGTTACTACTTATCTGCAGAGGTCAAAGTACAGGGTTTATTTAAACTGCTGAATAAAACGCTGCAGCTTACAGACACATACATCCTCTGGGGAAAAGAAAAGATTTTAAGTGCCAGTTCATTTTCCCTTCCTTTCTTTGCTACATGTACTCCAGAGATCCGCAAGGGAAAGTGGCATTTAGCCAGGACAGTGTTTTTATGAGAGAATTGCTGAGAGATAGTAAACTAAGAACAAGCTTAGAAACAAGGAACTTTGGAGTTTAACTTTACACATGTCAGTGATGCACAACACAGCCTCGGTGAACATTCTTATTTGTTCAGTATCTCAACTACTTCTAAAAACTGGGAAGGTAAAAATCCATAGGAAAAGTATAGGAATTAATGCATGTTTATACAGTGGTCTGAAAATACGCACTATTTGTCCAAATATTTGTGCCTATTTTGTGCTGCAGAGTTGGAAATGAGTTTACAATATAACCAATGCACCACTTCATTCACACACCTGGGGCTTAAAACAGCTCTAAAAGCACTCACTCTGGGCTGAGTCCTCCCTTACCCTACAATGCTTGAATTGTTGTATAAAAACTGTTTAGAATGTTGCCATTAAATCTCCATTTCTCCAGACAGAATTATACACAGTTAATCCTTCCCCAACTCAAAGTCCAAGTACCTTTTTCTGCTACTCTTGTTTGCTAAAGATATGTTGGAGAGAGAATTAAACCCCGGCAGTGGCCAGCCCTGAGCTACCAGTAAGCAGTGCTTTCTTGGTACGGCAGGACATGCTAAGGACAGCCATCATAAACTTTGTATTTCCTTCCTTTGTGTGTCTTATTCCCAGCTTTATTATTAGTCAGAGACTGTATTTAACATTTTGAAGGGTGAAGATTGACAGACAAATAACATTTAAATATGAAGCATGCGCAAAGCTTATCTGAATGTTTAACAAGGTCATTTTATTTCCACGAGCACAAAATAACAAACAGTTCTACCATGTCAGAATGTGCAGTAATTTTATCTGACAGCTAAGATTATGGTTTGGGTACGTAGTAACATTTATTGGCAACTCTGCCAGTTGGGTATGATTGCGAACTGAGCACAGTTAAGAAAAATGGGAATGCATTTCTTTTGTGACATGAAAGGCCCCTTTCAAAATGCTTCTTCAAATCAATGGATTTCTATACCCTGCATGTATAATTCAGACCCACAGAGCAAAGCAGCCAATATGCACGATTGACTCCCTATACGTTCATGAATGCTAATGTCAGTGCAACCAGCAAAGAGACAGACACAAAAAAGACTTTCTCCTTATTTTTAGATTACCAGCAGAACTCAAGACAAGTAAACTGAGTTTATGTTTCATTTTCCAAAACAGTTCTCCTTAAAACTGCAAAATGGAAAGCTTAGATATGAAACAAAGATGACTCATTTAAGTTGAAAACAACAGCTTAATGGAAAAAAAAAAGGAAATGAAAAGCAACATGGACAAGCTTAAGTGTCTTAGAGCTTAAATAAAAATAATGCCAATTTTTAAACTTGTGGTAAATATTAAATTAATAATAACACCTTTTGGGACTTAATTCAGTCTGTGTCAGAAATTACTATACTGTAGAAAAATAGTAAAAAACCCCCCCCCCAATGTACAGGTCTGTAAAATATTAGGGAGTGTTAATATAGAAAATATATAGAAAATACTCTAGTAAATTAGCTTACCTTTTCTTGCCAGTGTAATATGCCAATTATTGCCAGGATGAAAACGCAGACACCAATTAAGGCTATAGCTGTTAGCAGTACAATGTTACTTGGGGTCAAATACAGCTTGGCACTCCAGCTACACAAAAGAAGAAAATCCAAGGAAACATTAATACCCTTCATTAAGAAGCAGAAAACAGATTTAACTTACAAAGATGAAAAGAACCTGTTAGGGTAAGACAGGTGACAACCCGGTCTACAGAAACTAAAGCTTTAATGATGTTTACCGGGAAATATATGGCTTAATTTAATTATTTTTGAGTAATACCATGTCTAAGTACAGTTTCTGTTTAACTTTTCATGAATGCTATGGATATCCTCAGGGAATGAGTTTTCTCTCATTAGGAGATTTATTTTCTGCCCTTGCCTAGGCCAAAGTAAAATGTGTAAGGAAACCTTTCACGGGAATGCCTGAGGCCTGGGGCCATGGAGCAGCAGGAGGAAATAAGCCTGAAAGATTCCTTCGCTTGAGAAGCTCCTCTTGGACAGGCTCATGGGTCTCGTTCTCTTTGTCTGAAGTTTACAGGGACAACTACAGTTCTGGACAACATAACCAGTTGATTATGGCTGAAGATCAACAAAATTAAGCACTTTAGGGCTCCTGGAAAACACCCCTCAAATCATGTGGGGTTCTGAGGCCCGAGGAACCCCCTTTTTGTACTACAGGTCTCCTATCATGGGAAAGCTGTCAGCAGCAGGCTCTGTGTTGAGGCCTCTCAGAAAAACACATACCTATGTTAAAAAAAAATTAGGAAGCTATTATTATGAAATTTGATTTCTTCTGGGGATTCCATCCTCTGCTATTCTACAATGTCCATAAACCTGCTTTATACAAAAGCAAAAATAGTTTAAAGATACGAGAACAGAAATTGTTTTGCATAGCACATACCTTTAAATACCTCAAGACTGTAACCAAATTTTTCATCTGGCAGATGTTATTTCTGTGGTTGTTAATTAGCAACTCAAGCAGCACATCACTTCTCCACTGTTATTTGTTCTATAGTAAAATTAACTGCTGAACTGCTGTCAGAATCATTTCTGCATGATAAATGCAACTGACCTCACTGGTAGATCAAGCGGCAAAACGCAGCTGGAATATTTGACTAATGTTTTCTCTAATAGCAAAAAGGGAAACATGCTCTCTTTCTGAGAGAGACATTTTAATTGCAAAGTGAATTCTGTGTTCAAGCTCTCGTGCAACCAACCCATTCACCTTTACTTAAAGGAAAACACTCATTCCTGTAGCAACAGCTACTGCATTCAGGAGGGCTGAAGCAAAGCTTTTCTATGGAACCAGACAGAAATTGCATGTTTGGCAAAACAAAAATGCTTAATTCAACCATTACCATGCTTGTAATTTGTCACTGAGGATGTTGTTAAATCTAGCAAGTATGTTATTATTTACAGGAGTGGAGCTGGTAATACATTTTGATTGTTTGTCTGAGCTGGTAATAGGTTTTGATTGTTTATGGGTACCATCTGAGAGGCTGTGTAAATACCTGAGCAGCATTCTCAGCTCCAGCTCAGAACTCACCCCCTGCCCTTGTTCTTCAGTAACTTTTTATACAAATAGCTATTTCTAAACCTACACATAATGCCTAATGGAAACTGTGTATTAATGTAATTTTGGGAAGTGCAAATCCAAATGAGGACATTACCTTCGAGGAACATTATGAGGATAGGGAATGACTATAAGCTGGGAGTTTGGTATGATAGCTGTCCATTCTTGTTTTCTTATGGACTGAAAGAAAAACAAAGGCTGTGTCAATTCCCAACAAACCAACATACTTAAAAGCAAAGAAATTCTCTGTTGAAACATACAAAAGGAGAAACAAAACAGTTGCAGGGTTTTAAAAAAAAATTTAAATATGAGTGATTAATCCCTTATCTTTTTATAAACCTGTTATTCTGAAAGCTCCAAAATGCTTTAAAACCCACCCCCCCAAAAGTAAAAAGCAGAGTAACTACTGCTGACATGAAACACAGCATCTCCTTTAAAAGTACAAAGCAACAACATAATAGGGAAAGAAGAAAAGAACTGATTCTACAAAGGAGGAAGGCAAAGCAATTATCCAAATCAGAATCTGGTCAATTTGAGTACCTCACTTTTCAAAGTAGTACCATCAGATCTTTAAAGACTGAAAATGGTGAGGACCCCACTTTTATGTTTCATGCGAAGATTATAGAGAATCACAGTAATTTCCCCCTCCCGTGACACTGACCATGGTTTCATCACCAAGGCAGAAGGGATTACGTGAGTCCCAGCCTGGCCAGAGCAACCCCGGGAAAGCCCCACAGCTACTGCAGTCTGGGATAATTGGACCCTCACACCTAATACCCATTTGCCCTACAAACGAACACTACATACCTGTGCTAACATCTGTAGACAGTTTCAGTCTTCTTTTGGTTTCATTTTGGCTTCAGAGCTTATACACCCCCCAGAGAACTGGGCAAACTGATTCTTTTGGGCAAACCTTTCTGTATGCAAACTTACTTCTTCGATATTCTTACCTCAGAAAATGAAATAAAAAGTGTCCCAGCACTATTCCCATCCGAAGTCTCTTAGGAAAGGTAGCACCATGAATATTACCTTGACAATCTTAAATGTCAACCAACCTTTTCTCCTAAGGGACGAGGGATGCCAACGTACAAGTGGTCAAGGAAGTTGGCGCTGCGGCCCAAGCCCAGCACGTTGTAGGGCAGCTGGAGGGCGTAATGCGCTGACTGGCTGAGCTGGCCAGCTGGAAGGAAAGCAGAAAGGAAGCCCGAGTAGGTATTTTAGGGGAAAGAAAACCTCAATCAATCAATCAATCAATCAACCCCCAAACGATCAACTTGCTACACAAATACACATTCCCCAGTCAGTAACAAAAATGTTTAAAAAATTTTAACCAATTGCATGAGTATTTAATTCTTAAAGGCTCAATCTCACATTTCCAAACTACCTGTGAGCACTTACTTGGAGAAGAGCTTAAATGCTTTACATTTCTAGGTGGACAATTCTTTTGAGCAATCATTTCTATGTTAAACTGAATCTCCATTATTCTTTACAAGTTGAGAAGAAATCAACTATCTGCATTTATTTTTATATGATTAGTGCCAAGTCTCTTGCCCCATTGATTTACAAGATCAGACTCAACATGTGAAGGTTCACTTTGATTCTTGTCAGTGTTAATCGGTAATTACTACTGTGTCACAAAATTAGCTAAGTAAATTCTCATGAACAAATTTTCAAAGAATAAATTAATTTAATGAAAACAGGATTGCAGTGGTTGCAAGTTAATAATAATTAAAGGAGAAACTAGGTGGAAAATAAGATTCTTGGTTTCCTGAAAAGGCAGTGGGGAAACAGACAAGTGCTGCAGTTATCAACAAGTTCACTGGCATCCCACTTCCAAAGTATCCAGGTATTCCATTGAAATAAAAAAATCTTGTAATCTTTTAATTTCTGGCCAACAGATTCAGATCCTGTGTGGGTTCTTTGTTCTCTAGAATCCTCTTAGCAAGTGAGCTGGTTCCTCAGCAGGAATGGTATCAGCACCTCAGAAGCACCGCAGTGAATTCAGCCTTCACCACATTAACAGGAATGAGTTCAAGGGACACTTGACAACCACAAGTGGGTTTCTGTGACCAACAGAAACAGCTTTTCACAAGGATGTGATTAATCAGTATTTTTAGAGCATCAGATTTCTCTCTGCTTTGACCCCTAATAGATTATGCTTGAAACTGGAAATTATAAGTTAAACACCAAAATGCAACAGAATGTGAATTAAAGAACAGGAATCCAGATTCTGTAATGAATTTACAGCCAACCCTTTTTACCTCTCCACACCGCCAGCCAAGGCTTGGTTCAGGAGGCAGCACTTTACCTCGGCCCACCAGCTGTGGGCCCGACTGGTGACACCACATCCTGCACAGCTGTGGTGAACACAGGGGCAGGAAAAACTCCTGACTGACCACCACCGCTTCTTTGGCAAAGCCAAACACCCTTTCAAGAAAAACTAAACACAACCTCCCATTCCTGGCTCCCAGAGATGCCCAGTAAGTGCAAGCAGTGGCCACAACACAGCAGCACTTCACCAAGGGACAACAAAGACACGACACCCACTTCCAGAAGCAGCTCTTCAGCTCTTGTATGCTCCTCTGGGGACAAACTCCTCCCTGTACTGCAGGCTGGTAATTCTGAACCCCTGCTTGTTACAATGATTACTTCATGGTTCTGTTTTTTGTGAACCTCCCTGCCCCTACCAGCTTTTGAGGAAGCCGCTTGCCATATGCTGTCAGGCATGTTTTGCCTGTTTAATCAGGGGCAAATATTCTGTATTATTGTGGGTTTAGAGTTATAATACTTTATTTTAAAAAGCAAGATAAACATTAACTGAGATCTGAAAAATCAGCTTGATGCAGTTACCTTTTTATTAAGCTAAAATGCTATTTGCAAAAAGAAACAGTAACTGTCTTCCTAAAGATTATGCACATTTTAGATTTACTTTTTCCCCACATAGAACCATGTAATGAGCAAGCAGATGAGGAAATAAAAGTTGAGTTTGTACTTTCAGGTCTCTACTGTGAGAACAAGATGTACTATGCACATTGTTAGGTAAATTTCTTGATTACAGAAGATGTGGCCCAAAGCACTGACCGAGCAGCTTTTCTCTTTAAGAACAGTAAGTTGAGATAACACAGGATAAGACAGCATAGGATTTGAGTCCTGAGTCTGTCCCTGCCTTGCCACTGACTTCCCTAACATGATCTTGGCTAAATTGCTCAATCTCTAGGTGTCAACATCCAAATCTAAAATGGGAGTAATTCTCGAATTATGTACTATCTGAAACCTCCAGTTACCAACATACAAGTAGTAAGGGGCAAAGGTGGGTTTTGTTTAATTTGACTTCGTTATAGAAACAAACCAGATGTGTTACTTGATCATGCTGCAACATAAAAAAGATTTTCTTTTAGAATTTGTTTCACCAATGCTGAATGCTGAAGGACTTTGCCCAAAAGAACAAGGTACTGCTGTAACATCGAAAAGCTTTTAGAATTACTTTTGAGTGAAATATTTAGGATCATGAGAAGACTGCAACTAAGATCTTGCTTTTTTCTTTCATCTTACAAATGAAATGAATGTCAACTAAATTAAAGGGAATAAAAGAAAATGTCATATACTGTGTGCAGTCAGCCTTAAAGAGGTTAGAGAGTCACATACTGCAGCTAGAATTCTTAAAGCACTACATAATTTCATGGCTACTAACGCTGGTTCTTATGCCTACTAAGATAAGGATAATGAAATCTTACGCTTCAGGATGTAAATAGATCATTTGCAAAGGTCAGAAAGGAATGTTTTCTTCTACACAGCAGGCAGAAAATGTGCACATACTTATTTATTTGCCTTTAAAATGGGGAGGTATTAGCTAAGCAGGATGATAGCATGTAGAAGGTTCCAGTTAACACTAAAGCTGACTAAGCACAGGAGGTCTTTGAGACTCTTGTGTTCCTCACCCTATATCTATCATAAATTCTGTTTGATGCTTACTGAAAAGTTCCACTTAGAATTGCAACCAAGTCATTAAGAATGACAACTGCTCACCTGAGAAACATAAAAGCCCCGAACCAAGATGAAAAATAAAAAGAGAAATTACAGAGAGCACTGTCAACAGTTTATTGACATTATCTGAAGTTCCAGTCACCGGTAAGTAATTTACTTAGGAAAATATTTCAAATTTAATTTAAATAGCAACCACAGCAATTTGCCCTCTGTAAAACTACTGGAAACCGCTTCCTACTTGTTCCAAGAAAATCTGAAGAGAGTTTTGCACCTTCAAGGAGGAAAGTGGGATTTATTTCTTACATTAAAATTATTCTTTGGGTTTTTGGAAGTCAGCGTTGGCAAGATGGCTGAAGGAGGCTGTTGCTTCACAGTTTCTTTTACTTCATCGGTAGAACTGTGACTATAAACAAGAATTAAAAAACCTTCTCCTGACCATGCTGCACAACTTCTTTTTAATACTACTTTTAAGAGTATTCAATACCATGTCTTTTGCCTTAAGCTTCTCGTTTCAAAAATGCTATTTCAAAGCACGCAGATATCATGGGCTATGGTTTTGGTATCAGTGGTGGTGTTTATATTCTTGTTTTAGATCACAAATCATTCAGTTTATTGCTTCAAAAAACCTTGGGCAGAGTAAAATCCTCAACATTTTAGGACATGGTTTTCCGTGGTTTCAGCCTCTCAGATATCAAATTTGTAAGAAAAAGCTAATGATGTTGGGCAGCCAAACCTCAGAAGATTTCGCAGAGTTTGATATTCAGAGACCATCCTGGACCTTTTGGAATCAATCTCCTGAAGTCTGGCATATAAAATTGGAAGCAATTCCTATCATTAACCTTTCTAAAGTCTTGTCTGAAAACCAGAGCCATGTGTTGTCTGTAACACATCCAGTACTTGTTCTTTTATACCTGAATCAAGTAATTTTCCTTCTGTTTCCATTATCCTGATGTAAACTTGCTGAAAGCTCAAGGGTAGCCTGTTCTACCCTGAGCTGAACTGAAATGTCCTCAACAGCTTATTTCAGGCTGAGGAATTGAACTTTGAGGGGAAGGTGGTTGCATTTACACGTAGAAGCAATGCCTTCTCTTGTTTAAACAGCACTGACAACACGTAATACTGGATTTAGGAACAGCCTCATTGAGCATACAGAAATAGATGCCAAATACTGATAGTGGTCAATCAGGTTAAATAAACTTATTTTGTGAAATAAGAGAGCAGAATATGTGAGATCACTACACAGAACTGAAAGACTAATGGAAAATCTGATTTCCACTTGTGGTTTCCTGAAGCATTCCTTATAATTTCTTTATTATGCTTTTATTAACAAAATATTATTTGCATTTAATTAGTCAATTAAAAGCCATTCTGATTAATTCAAAATTCAGTAATACTATTCAGGATTCCAAAAGTGTATCCTTTAGTCTTAGACTTGCATGTAAATTCTTCTGTACCATCACCTACCTGAATACTGAGGTCAGCACATCAATGACTTCTTTTATATAGATTAGACAAACATATGCATCCTAGAAAAAGTAAGAATTAGTCCAAAACCTGCCATGCAGAAGTTGCATGGATTGCTGCATAGCTGGGAACAACACACAGGCAACAGCTGGAACAAGACAAAGGCAGTTCAGGATTTCGGTTCAATCTCACAGTGACCGTGTGTCACTTCCCTGCACAGCTGAGACACTGCAGTGATGTTTACTCTGCAGCCACTACCACCACTGGGCTCAACTGCACTGAGTATTTCCCCATTTTTTGGAGCTGGCAGCTCCTTATTTTATTTGAAAATATGCCAGAACCACTTACTGCAAGAGAAAGGGAAAATTTAACTGATAGTAATGATAAACCCATGGAATATGCCTAAGAATTTACGAAGAAGCTTTCAGGAAAAAACCCCAAACTAACAAAACCCCAACAACTTCAAACTTGGAAGCTTCATAGAAAGTTGGAGAGATTGATTTGCTTGGCTTTAGTTGAAAGCTTTACTTCCGTTCCTTTATTACTGCCTTTGGAAGTCACTGGTTGGAAAAAAAAGTAGTGGTCAAAGAGTTCTTTTTCTGCTTAAAATATGCAATGGTAACTTCATTCAGTTTTCTAAGGGCTGGAAGTGTGTCCCTGTTTTCCCAGCTGGCTGCCTCTTTTCCTTAGTCCACCTAACAGGAAATCCCAGATTAATGCAGTACACAGCTTCACTCTCAACCTTTTCTGCAATACCTGGTTCTGGAGTACCAGAAATAACCGGGAAAGGGAGTTCAAAGTGCACTCTTGGCACTTGGACACCGACGATTGCTGTGCTGCCAACGCAAACCTGATGCATTTATATGAGAATACGTATTTGTATGAAAAATACCTTTACACCATAAAAACTGGTAACTCTTTAAAACCCCTCAAACAATGAAATTATCATATTGCTGATAGGGGGAAGCTGTGGCATTTGCAATGCTCAAATATCCAAGGTTTAATAATATTGCAAGCAACATTACAAGTTCAAGTAAGTTTTTTAAACAAAAGAGAGTTAGACAGAAAAGCATACTAGCAGGCTATTCCCACCTATAGCAACCAGAAAATCCCTCTCAATAGAATCCAGCTATTCAATTATTAAATTATTCCAGCTTGTTCCATGAATACACTTCTTTCTGTGTAGTGGAATTCTACACAATGAACCTTGCAGTGTCAAATGGCCATTGAAAATAAGCTTATTTTGCTTTTTTTCTGGTACATATTGCAATGTTTATGTTGAAATTCACGACTATAATAGCTGCTAGACATTTGTGTTCACCTCACAATTCAATTTAGTTAAACAGCAGGAGAACTCAATGCAACAACAGGGAAGAGTAAGCAGATTTCAAAAAACCAGAAGGGCACGACTTCACAGCATGTGAAAGGTCATTCTGCCATGGAAGGTTTAAAACAAAACAAAGCAAAACCAGCAAAATGAAAGAGCTCTGGAATGAGAGCTGCAAAGGCCATCAGTCCACACAGCTTCACTCACACAGATACTTAAACAAATTATGACTTGATCCATATGAGCCATTCACTGAAGCTACTCTTGTCATCTTCCTATGGATATGGAGCTTTGAGGAAACCTGAAGCATTTACTGCCGCTTGTTCCTGGCCCACAGAATGAGTATGTCTGGTAGACACGAGCCGCAAGTATGAGCCTATTTATTTCAAACTCTATCAGCATATTTTTACTTCAGGAGAGAAAATTCAGATGTGCATAGCACAGGCTGAAACACAGAAGATATTCTCCCAATAAAAGCCTGGAAATGTCTACGTAGAGCTGAAAATCCTGGCTGACACTCGTACTTAACTGTGGGAACTCCTTAAAAATAACAACTCCAAAAGAAAAGGGAGAAGGCAGGTTGCAGGACATGGATCAGAAAGCATGACTTAAATTTTAGTTTGTGTACTTCTCCCAGATTTACATTGGACCTGGTCTGATCTCAAGCATGAAATTCCTTAAATATTTGAAGAAGCTGTTGCAGTTGATTTTCCTCTCAGGAAGAGAAGGTCTGAGGAGATATTAACTGCAGATGTAAGGCCTGGAACTTCTCCATTCTAATGGCCATGTTGGGAATTGCTGTTCCTTGTAGCTAATTTAACAGTATTTCTTGTTGTAAGATTACAAGTGAATTGAGCAATGTGAAAGTAAAAGCACAGAATACATGCTAATTATTATTCTGCTATCTTTTAACAACATACTGGAATGTTAATAGGAGACAGAACAATTCTAACAATGTTTTTAAGAAAACCCTCATAATTATGCAAATTTCCTGTAGTTAAGGCTTGGCAGATCAAAGAACCTTAAAATGAATTAGATAAGGACAGCCATATGGGCCTTTTTATTCTACTCTTTGCACAAATATTGCCTACATGAAAGACGCCAGAGCTCACAACTAAAGTCCTGCAGGATTCAGGAGATCAGAAGCAGAGTGGGGGCCATGGCTTTGAGTACTTTATGATTTACTCAAGCCCAGGGCTGGAGGGATAACTTCAGGTGACTGGTTGCAGTGGTCCAGCCAACAACTGTTCCCCCATGGAGAGCAGCCATAAAGGCAAGAAATAACAGCAGCTGACTTTGGAGGGGGACACGAAAAAGGAATGGTGAGTTTTGTTTTCATCAGAGAAAGAGCGATGTCTTCACTCATGTGACCTCTTGGGAAAGAGATTAATTCTTTTAAAATTTTGATTAGCTCATTACTCCTTTCAGATAATTAAAAGCTTCAAATATGGATTGTCCTGTAATATTATATAAGGAAGGCAAATAAGTTGATGAAAATTAGTTTTAAAATAGCATATTGATGCTAAATAAATAAAAGCTTAATGTGGAAAAGATGTTTTGTAGGTTTATACATGGCCCAAAAAGGCCATGTGGGTTTAGTATTGCCTACCAGTACACATAAGGAGTATTGCTTGGTGATTTCTTGAGAGTCAAATAGAAGAGGATTGTGATGTAATGGGCTGTTTCTCAAGACAACAACCTGTAGGCCAGTAATTCTAGTTAGAACATTTACTGAATCTTACACATAACACTTGCAAGAGAAGAAAATCTAGCTACAAACTTAATGTAATACCCTCAGAAAACATGACTTTGAAAAGTTCTTGCAGGAATTATACAGACTCAAAAAAATCTATTAACTTATTAGTGTTGAGAAACTGATCAAAGACAGCATTAGAAAATTCCCTGTAGCAATACTGCTGGGGTCATAAAATGCACTTGGAATTCATTACTGTTATTTCATATTGTCAGAACAGAAAAGGAAATTCATCATGCCTGGACTCCGTTAGGTTTTTATTATTGTAAATATGGTAGCTGTGAAGGGAATATAGCAGTATTAAATCACATTTGATAACTGTTTCTTAGAGTAAATTGTAAAAACATTGCATTTCTAGAAGAACTGCTCCCCCCAACCCCAAACAAACAACAAAGCTACAACCAAGTGAACTCAGCAAACCCTAAAAAAAATGTTTAAGAAAAATGCATTTGCTTTTGTTCTTGGAAGAGAGAAAAAAAAATAGGAAAATGATGCATGAAATAGGTCCAAATTTAAGCTAGTTTTATTCCACACATTTGTAAGATATGAGCATTGTTCCATGACCCAGAGGAAGAAAAATATCTTTATTTAAGCATGTACAAGTACAGAAATGCTAGGGTATCAAGATACATTTTTGCAGCTATCTGGTTTGTATTTCAGGACATCTTCTTTCTCTTTAATTTTTCTCAGATGGAATTAACAGTCCTGAGCACAGTATCCATGGTGAGAGCATTGCCAGGGATTCAGATTGACTCAGGACCTTAACATGTTGGCATTTTCCCCCCTAAATTATTACTTTTATGTAAATTAGTGTTATACAGAATACTGTCTTCCCAGTGAACTACTGGAACGTTTTTCTTTTAAATCTGAGTTTAAGTTGAAAAGAGACTGGAGTGACAGATGCAGATGACTGCACTTACAGACCTTCATACCCTGATCGTGTTCAGCTTTTGAGTTTGGGATTTTTTGCCCTAAGCAAGAAGTGAGTCCATTACAGTCCTGAGATTAACAGTCATAAATGAGACTAATAAACCACTTTGTACAGTCTCCTGTGTTTTCTAGGAGCCACTAGTACACACCTTGGAAGGCAGCATAAACCTCAAGATCTCTAACATCAGCCACTGCTTGGACCATGGCCTAACGGATTATTCTCTCTTTGGCTGCTTTGGTTTTGGACTCCTGCACACTGTGGCATCTGCACCATCTCAGGCCATGAAACCTTTAGTTACAGTACAAGTTGCACCAAGCACTCCTTCCCCTTGATTTTGACCCTGTTACCTAATGACTGATACCCTGTAGTTCCAGCATTACCTGAAAGGACACAGGCATTTCCTCTCCAGCTTCCTCAGGCTACTCAGGATTTGATTTTGTTAGCTGCCAGCTGTAGTGAACAACTCCAGACAAATGCATCCTGTGTGTACTGAATATTATCCTGATCCTTTGTCATCTGGCTACTAGGATTGTATTTAGGTATTTCAAGACCACTGCTGTCTCTTAATACATAATTGCTTAGGAAGCAATTAGAAGCTTATGCTGTTTCACAAACTGATGATATTTTACCCAACAATTTTTCAGATACAGCCAACTGTTCAAACCCAACTGGCACAGGACAAATGAAAAAATAATGCAATTGCAATGTTTGTAATAAAAATGCAATCTGTAAAGAAGGAAGAGAACGTTGGGGGGTTTGGCACTGTAAACTGAAGGCACCATTGAAACCATTCCCATTTCCCTCTGTCACCTTTCCAACTCTCCAGGTTGCTGAGAAGCACATACACAGACAGACTGCCTTGGGTATTCTCGCAGTGAGTTTCTCTTACCTGACCCATTTTTCAGGTACCCATTTGCATCTACAGTGGTGTACATGACGTAAGGACCAGGCTGATTAACTCCAAAGGGCTGCAAGGGATAAAAACCAAAGAAAAACGCAGGCAAAATTTTAGGAACAGACAAAGCTACAGTAATTAAACAGTAAAGTGAAGAAAATGTTTTTACATTAATAATTCACTTTTTATATTTTAACTTCAGAATCTTGCAACTGTTTTGGTCAGAGCATTATGTGGAAATCAGTTTTCAAAATCAGGGTAATCAGTTGACTAAGTAACGTTTCGTTTCCCATGAAGAAAGCAATACTATTCAGTCCTCTGGCAACAGGTTTAATGTTTCCTTGGAAGCCAAAAGTAAAATAAAAAACCCTTAAAAATTCAAAGAAATAACTGCATGTTCTGAAAAAACAGAACTCATTTGATACCGAGAGAATGCACTATCTTGATGGTATTTCTGAATTGAAAAATACTACACAAATCCCATCTTTGTTATCATTATTTAGTGGTGTTTCATTTAATTCATGACAGTGAACAGTTACGTGTTGAGTACTGGTATCTAAGTTAAGCAAATTTTCTTGAGGAAGAAAATGTACATAAACATCAATATACAGTCATGAGGAAAAATAAAACAAACAAACAAACATCCAAGGAAGTTGTGCATTACTGAGTGATGAACCATAATAAATGCACCTGAGTAAGAATGGGTGGGGACGGGAGAGGATGAAGAAGAACTACAAGAATAGATTTTAAAGGAATTTTTCAGTTTCTTTTTTTTCCTAGTGCTGAATTCAAGCTGATATTAGGGCATCGAATCCAGTAGAGAGCTTTCAAGTAAGTTACAGAAGGAACTAAAAGAGATGATGACATGTTTCACACCATGCCTCAAAAAATAGTGAGTTTAAACCACAAGAGTAAGCGATAATGATGACAGATGAGATCAAAGCCTGGAAATAATAACCGATTAGAATGAAAAGTAAGGAGACCACAAAGGTGATGCTAATGCAGATCTATGAAAGATGAGTGAATAAGGTGAAATTTAAAATTTTTTTTGTGCCGCATAGCTGTACTCTGGCATAATGTTCCTGGCACTATGTTCCTTTCTGACAGAGAACTCCTATTACAATGGAGGCAATAGTGTTTCTGTGATCTCGATAACGAAATGTTCACCGACATCTGCTGTGAAGATTTGCTTTTTAAACCTTCAATTTTTGTAATTAACTTAATGATACTATCAAACCTCATTATTTTATAACAGAAATTAAACCCCATGTCTCAAAATAGGCTTGAAGCGAAGGTTAGCCCCATTTGAAGCAGTTTTTCTATTTTCAAGTCAAAATTAAATGTGAAATTTTTGCAGAGCTCAAGTGCTACTGCTACCTCTGATTCCTCTAAGTTCCTCTTTCAGGTCAACTTTCACTGTGAAGATTGCTAAACAATTTGCTAATTGGCAGTTTGGTGGGTGAGTTGCAGGATCTCTGGAGATAAATAAAATAATCTAAACAGAAAACAGCACATGTATGGAGCTGTCTGCAGAATCATCAGATGCTAGTGCCCTTCCTTCCTTGGCTGTGCCCACTGCTGGAGTTTAGCCAGAAGTGGCTCCATGGCTGGATCTGCCCCACAGTCAGTTTTGCCTGGACTTTCCAAGTGCCCAGCAAGACTTGGCACAATTCACAGTTTGGGCACCCAAGTTCCTCTGGTCTCTGGTATATCCCAGCCCCCAGTGCCAGGTAACAAAGCTCCTGCACAATCACTCTGCAGCTGCCCAAAGTTATGGGTCTCACAGAAGCAGAAGTTGGCCAGTCATGATTTGGATTACACGTTCTTCCGGCCAATAACTCTTTTAATGTGTTGAGAGCTTTTGGTATAATTAGACTTCAGCTGATTTGAAGCTAAATACTAAACAAAGCCATAGTTACACTTACTGTTATTTTCCGAGGACAGTCATTAGAACAGAGGCCGCTGAGAACTGCAAGGACAAAAAGCGAGCTCGTGTTTATGTTCGCAAACCATCTTAGAAGCACCCCCTTTGAAATCTGATCAAGTGTCAGGTAGCCATTAAAACACAAAGAAAATAAAGATCTTCTTTGTGATTTATGTTAATGTATAACATTTCTTAATCTGTTGGAAGCATACTTGGCAGAAATTCATCAGTCACTGTTTTATCCCACCTTATTGGTTAACCAGCTGCAAAAGGACAGATTTGCCAGTTAGAAAAAATCCAAATGAAAACATTTCTAAAATAGTGAACTATACATGTTATTCATTATTCTTCATTTCTAACCATTTAAAATACTGGCAGAGATGCAGCTTTACTGTTTTAATTGATAAAAAGATAAAGGCTTTTCCTTCTATACAAGGCATCATTTTGGAACTTGATTTAAAGCAATTCACAAAAGCTGTAACAAGCAAAAATCCCATTACCCACTTATTCTATTAATTCAAAAGTATTATAAGCAGATGTATATAATGCTAATTAATATCTAAAGCCCGTGACAGGTGTTCCAATTACTTCTTTAAAACTTGCTAGTTTCAAAAGTCAGTTACATTCAGAAATCTCTGTTAAAAACCCAAGTGAGGAACAGTGAAAGCCATCTGTTCTGTAAGCCAGGACATCCTGTCACACTGAGTATTAGAACAAAACAACAAAACCCACACACATACAATAAGCTAAGGTCCATTCTGATGCAAAATTTGGACTTCTAATGACAACAGTTTGGCTGAGCAGCAGGCCGGTAATGGCTATGGGCAGGGAAGAGGATACACACCAGGTACGGAAGGCACGGAAAAACATGACTTCTCCATGAATTATGGTATCCCAAAGCAAGCGTGGCAGACAGAAAATGAAGATTTGGACCAGATTTAAGGGCAGGTCATCCTAACCACCAGGAGTTTTTTAAAGCATTTTCCATCTTCTTTAAGGGTCCATAGAGTTAAGGGTACAAAATGTTTGGGACTAGGGAAATACCGAAAGGGGCATTTAAGATGTTCACAGTCTGATTAGGAATCATTCCCCACGTGAGTCAGAAATGGCACTGCTCTAGTCAAGGAATTTTTCTGATAATTTGTGTGTGAATATGAACAACTGTCAAGATTCCTAAATTATCATTCTTCACTTGTGTTTTCAAAATGTCGAAATTTCTAAATACAGTAAGATCTAATATTTTATACGGTCCAAACCCCCCCCAAATCTGGACAGTTAAGACGAACGTGTCGCAAAGCAGAATTTGAAGACTCCATGTATCTACAATCAGACTTTTAAAGCTACAAGCTTGTTTTATCTGTTACACATAGGTGAGTATGCAAAGGGAACCAACTCTTCCCATTTTGATGCAAAAGGGCACACTGAAATTTGCTGTTCAGTTTCACTCCTGGAACAAATTACCTGACCAAGTACATTTGACATCAGTTATAATGAGCAAAGCTGTTCTCATTGTCCATATGCCAAATAAGTGAACACAATGCATTTATTGATACACTAACTCACACAAAGCACATTTTGTTAGAAATACTTTCCCCTGTATCACAGTAAAAATATTTTTAGACACTCATTAATTCCCATTTCCTGGGGTTTCTATGCAAAAAATACTCACACCCTAAAAGGGTGCTAAAAAAAAGCTTGCCCCAGTTTTTAAGATAGATTTACAAAGAGTGAATCAAAAAAGCATGTTGCAAATTACTCCCTTCCCCATTAAAATATCACACAATTATAATGCTGATATCGCTTTGTGAAGTGTAAGATTTTTCCAGAGGATTTTCTGCATGCTTTTGTGAATTACACCACAGATATATGGTATTATTTAAAAGAAGGCTTCCATCAACATGATAAATTATTAAACACTATCACGATGAGAACAGAGCTCAGGCTGTGGACAAAGTAATAACTGCATCAGCCCCCAGCAGCAGCTGCAGTTCTGTTCTCTTATGGTGTGCAGAACATGTGCTTTAGAGGATGGGATGCATTTAAGTAACATGAAGGCAAATACAATTTTTGAAGGTGAAGCTCTAGTTGTTGCTATTGAGCTTTGTCTTCATAGGCTCCCATACAGCCTCATTTTTCACTCGTTCTCAAAAAGTCAAGGAAGACAGACAAGCAATGAGCTCAAAGCTCAACACCTTTGCAGTTGAAGAGCACAGCAGGGCATGTAGTTTAAAAACCTAATTATGAACATCCTAAGCTAACTCAAGCCTTTTAAAGCAACTCTCATTAATTCGCACACGCTGGCCACGTTCATGGCGGCTCTGTGCTCTCAGGGTAAGATTGGTGCCAAGGTTTTGGGCTGGAAACACAGAACTGACTCCCACAGGGGTGCAAAGTGACCCTCAGAACGGACCATGCAGTGTCAGCAAAATACACCACGCCAGGAGTCCCTGAAATGAAACCAGCCTGTTTTGAAGGCGATTCCACATCATTCCCACAGGACGCACACACCAACTCCAGCAAAGCAGGCTCGATAGGACAGAGGTACAGAACTCTACCTGAACGTTTTCATATGCAAAGGCTCAAATATTCACATTCTTCTCAACATCCCAACACTGATTACACACTGACAACTTACCAATAACTTTAACAAAGTAGGCATCTGCTTCAAAGTTATTTTTCAATGTATGGATAGCAAAGTCCTTGTTAGAGTAGCCTTTGCTTAGCACAATGATATCCAAGATTCCCTAGAGGAAAAAAATCCCAAGTTTACATTAGAATGCTTATTCACTCTTGAAAAAAAATGCTGTGCAGCAAAGTTTACACCTTCACTATTTATTTTAATATCTTTCAAACGTTACGAATATAATCCTAATCAATTTGGGACACAGAGGGCCATCCACAGCTAAGCAGGACAATCCAAGGCTGCCCAGCCAAGATTTGTGCAGGGCACAGGGACAGGCACAGCCACACCCAGAGCCTGTGTGCTGGGGTGAGGAGCTGCACTTACATCCTCGTAGATGTCAAAGAAAGTCGCTACCACGGCGTCTTTGATCTGATTGAGATCCGAGAGCTCCCAGAACACCTTGAACATGCGCCGCGCGCTCTTGCAGCTCACGTTGTTGCATGGGACATTTTCTAGTAAAAATGCTTGTTGATTGCTGTAAAACATATATATATAAAAATATATAAACCAACTTACTTGAGATAAAGTCTAAATTACAGAAATTTAAAAAATATTGTAATTAAATAGCTGAAGTGCTCTGGAGTTTAATGGAATAAAAACAAAGCTAGCAGCCACTGGGTGCTTGAAAAATCCATAAGTACTTATGTGAACTTTACAGACAGAATTACAATCATTGTCATGACTGACTTAAAACAATGAATACACTAAATAAATGGATCCAAATCAACAAGAATAACTTAATTAACCATCCAGTCAAGGACTGAACATATCTTTATTCTGAAAAAAGTACAAGTGAACTTATCTGCCATTTTCCTTAATCCCCTTCACAGTCCTTCAGCTTAAACACTATTTAAAACGTGTCCATGCTTTTCCATTGTTTCATGACAGCTTCTTCCCATTCCAGCTCCATTAATACATTTTCTTACACACTGCATGTTTTGAGTAAACTGAATATTAAATCAAATCTCTATTTGTATGTTTTCCACTGTTTCCAGCAAAATATAAAACACAAACTCCAACCTGGTAGTGCAGTAAAACTAAGGCAAGACAAACCAAATTGGGCACTTGCTGACACATAACACAAAGACAAGCTGCAATACTAAACAAGAAACATAGAAACCAAGCAGAGTACTAGGGCTAGTGTAGAAAAACCTCCCTTCGAAAGAATATCCAATAGGTGCCTGTGGGTCAGTGGGAGACACAAGGTTCCCACTCTCCCTGATAATGTATCAGTGCTTCTGGAACTGGGACAACCTCCTACTTTGCCAACCCGAGTCCAACTCTTCAGGCAGGTTTGTATCCTGGGAGCCTGCAAGAATCCTTCACTGCCTGGGCAATGGAAACAGATGAAGTTTCCTCCTCTCCTTCTGGGGGCAGAGCCAGGAGCCAGAGCAGTGTTCTGTAAAGGCAGCTCAGCTGTCAGAGCCCAGGGCAACAGCCAGAACCATGTCCTCAGTGTGACCCTGAATGCTGCTGGCTGTGTGGGGACAGAGAGGTGCTTTCTGTGTCTCAGCAGCATCCAGGATGCACAGGAACACACAGGCACTTCTCCTTAGGCAAATCACTGAATTAACGTATGGCCAAAAAGAAATGGGGTCATCTGCAATATTTAATGTGTCGCATTATCTGTATCTGAGAACTCAGAATCACAGCTTGAAATTCTTAAGTGCTCACATTCACTTCATGTATTGCCTAAGTATCATATCAGAATACCCAACTACAAGGTAAGGTGACAAGCTGAGCTAAGCAGATTGTTTCAATTTCTCTTTTTCCTCATCGCAACAGATAGCTTTTTAAAATTTGGACAAACTTTTAGAAAGACTCTTTCAGTTCAGATTTTTTTAAATTGTCAGAAATTACTTAGATGATAATTATTTAAAAGACAAAAGACTGTCAGGTTTGCATTACACTCTGCACACTACTCAAGTCCAAACTAAAAGCCTTGGGAATGGATAGACACAAGAAGTTTATTTACTACAGGAACCTTTTTTATTTTCTTTCCTTGTAACCAAGAAAAAAGGAAAACATTAATCAAAGTGCCACTGAGTATGGAAATGTCACTTTCCTTCACCCTTCTGTACCTACAAGAGAAACATAAGACAAACAGCAGGAAGAAAAAAGCAATCTCAAACCCTAAACAGATGCTGAAACCCCAAGAAACGCACTGTGGGAGAGCTCTCTTGTAGAGGAAATGAATTCATTCATAGATGTAGCATCCCCTGGCCCACGTGCTGCATCTCGGCCTGGGAGGAGGAAATGTTTCTGTGCAGGCCGTGCTGCAGCAACAGGGAGTTGCAGGCCCTGAGTGTCTGCAGAGGGGAGAGAACCAGCTGTTCTCTGCCTCCTCAGCTGCTCAGGTCGTTCCTGGGAGACATCTGGATTTGGCCTGTGAGCTGCCAGTTGAATCCTTACATGATTTAGGCCTCACACAAAAGCAGCCCCAGAATCCAAGTATCTACTTCCATGTTTCATTTCTGCTACATACTATAATAAATAAGTGCAAGCTTATGAGCTTCCTATTATTTTGAGCCAAATTTTGAAGATTTCCCATCAGAAAGAATCTCCCTGTAACAAAGATAATCACCTGCATCCTTAAAATGACAAAGCAATGTCCTTGAAAGCCTATAAAGACACTTCAGTAATGGTAAAACCTAAAAAATCAATGCTAAAGTGCTCTACAAATGTGTAACAGTCAATACCAAACAATTCAGCTTCAGTGCTACAAGAGACAGAGCACAAGAACTCTGAACTAAAACCAGCCTATTGCCCTTAACATGCCATTTGCAGCACTTCAAATATTGAGCTATATGCACCAATACACAGCTGCAGCTAAATCATGAACTACCGACGTCACTTTATTCCAAAGTGTATTACGTGCCAATTTGGAACCTTCTGACCAAAGTCATCTGGGAAGGAAAGGTAGATTTAACAAGGCTGAATAACTATAAGCAAGGCTTAACACCAAAAAAGACTGAAGACTTATCTCAGTTTTATTTTAACATATTCCTTTGCAATTAGAATTAAATATTTACTGCTAATTTCATACATCTCTCATGCTGTCAGTTTTAGGCTAGTTCATTTACAGTAATACCAGGGACATCTAAATTACCAGTATCTTACTCCAGACGTTCAGAGTAATTGAATTTGCCTCTGGTTTTTTAGATTTGCTCAATTACAAGGTGCTCATCAATCCTTCATTTAAAAGAAGTCCTCTAGCCAACCTTCCTTTTGACAAGTGACAACTAATAATGAATGATTTAGGAAGAGATAATTCGGTCAAATAAGTCCTTCCATATAAAGGATTAATACATACACATTAATTTAAAACTGAGCATGAACACCTAGAAAACCTTCTAGAAGTCTATCATACTTAAAAGTTTTTTATTCAGCTTTCCACGTCCAGCTGTTTATCTCCAAGTTTCAGTCTTTACTGTTATCACCAGCATCAGAGATAAAGTATTGCCAACCTGACCAGTGAAAAACATTCCCTTTGAATAAAAACAGATTTGAAAGACTTCAGATTACATATTTGCAATGCAAGATGCCAATTACTAGCACGTAATTGGAAACAATTGTTAAACAAAATTCGTTTCATCTAATTAGATGGGAGAAAGATAGATGTTTATAAACTCACATGCAGTACTTACACTTCCAATGTCACCAGAGTCAATTTAAAATCAGCATGTGAAAAAATGAATTCATTTAGGTAAGACAGGAGGTATAGCTGAGCCAATTACTAACTACTGATAAAATCCCTTCACCTATTATTATTCTATATACACACACAATTTCTAATACAGAATTCATACATGTATCTAGCCTGAAGAAAAACCTGTGGACTTGAATCCTAATGTGCAGGTTTCTAACTCAAGTCAAAAGTTAAAAGAATTCAGACTGGACAGATAAATATGTGAGGATCGACAGTGCATTTAGCACCTTCACCTGTTGGAATTTATTGAGTCTTAATAAAGGCTCAAAAGGTTCAACCCCCCACAACACCTGCAACCACAAGTGAGATTCCCTTTTGTTGTTCCTGGTAAGGAATGTCTCTACACTGTCAGAATATTACACGCTGTAATGTGAAATCAAAGGGTTATGGCAGGAGATGAAACAGCAGAGTCTTACAGCAGCTCTGACAATACTCGAAGCTATTGACCATTTTCCTGGCGTGCCCACTGGGCAGGACAGTAAACCAACCTTATACCCAACTATGGTATCTTTATTTCAGTCTTTTGTAGGGATTTGTAAGGATTTGATCTGAAAGTACTTCCCTGAACTGTGATGGAAGCATATAATTGATTTTAATCCTTTTCTTCCATTTTCATGTACTGGTATACTTTCAGATGAACAAAATTGTTTCTGCCTGCTTTAATTTCTTTACATTACAGGCAGCAAGTAGAAACCAAGCTTCCTAAATGATAGCACAGATTGAGGTCAAGAGTTTACAAAAATGCTTTTATCATTTAATCACAGTAATCAATCACTGAAATTAGATCTGTAGATGTAGCATGAAAGGCTTCAGAGAAAGAAATAAACAGCTTGATCCAGAAGTGTTTAAAATCGATTAAATAAGGTTTTCATTTTAATTTGCTCTAATTTAAGGACAGCTTTTAATTTAATTCCCACACTGTTTTAATTCTCTCCAATCAGTGACCCAGTTACACATTTTAAAAGGAAATATTTGCTTAAGTCTCTCAGAACCAACGAATTAATATTGAATGTGACATTTCATAGCGAGTGCAAAAGAAAGCGACTTTCGTTCCCATCCCAAACTACAAAGCAAGTTTCCATTACTTTTCTACAAATACTGGATATACACATGTTAACATGCAATGTATTTCTTGATTTTTAGGTTACTTACTCTGTTTTTGCCAGAATTCTTCAGTTTTCTGAACCTCCCTTTTAATAGCTTGTCACATCATCTGCCAGTACCTTCAGTCCTTATGCCTTACTGTGTCACTCAACTTTGATGTCGAGTTTAAAAATAATTTTGAATGCACTCAATTGAATAAGCAAACAAATTCAGAAGCAAGGAGAATAAAAGTGTATCACAGTAGTTCATTGCAACAGGACATAGGTGACTTCTGGGCTTCTACAGGAGGAACTATTTACAAATGCTTTAATGATTTTACATGGTATAACATTGCTGTAAATTATACACCAGCCAGAGGACAGAGGTTCTTAAGACTCTTAAAAGTTAAACCAGCTTCAAGCACATTTCTGAACTCCATAAATCTTCATGCAGCCCTTTGGAAGTGCACCACTTATCGGGATACACATGACAGTACAGCTCAAAACACAAGATTTCTGAGGCTGAAGCAAAAGCAAAGACAGCAACTTTACAGTTCCCATGTCACCGTGCTCCTTTGGCAAAGGGAAGGCTGGTTCTAGTTTGCTCTCTAGACTGCCTGCAGTCTTTGTTCAATGACTGCCGAACAGAAGAAGATGCAAAGTCCCAGCTGAGGAAAGTCTGGAGTGAAACACCTGACATTCAGGGCCTGAGTGCTTTAACTTTGCCTGGCAAGTTCTGGGCAGTAACAGCATCACCTCCTTCTCGTCTGCCGTGTCTGAATAGAAACAGCTGCTCTGCTGTTATTTTAAGGCTCAGAGGTACAGACAGAGCTCAGCTGCTCACAGCCTTGTCATGAATCACATCATGTAGGCTGAATACAGGCACGCTACTCCTCAAACTGGGTCATTTTTAGGTGTGTGTCACTATCTGAAGAACTCTAACACAAAAATGTCAGTGGGTGACTCATGTTTAGGCAACGACTAGAAGACCTGAATTGACTTCTTGGACTTCAGCACCAAATTCTCTTACTGTCTGAAGCATCAAAGTGAGCTCCTCGCTCGTTTTCCTTATTGAGTACTCATTCAAACTATGAACCTGCACCCAAGCTCATCCAAAATACCACATCGAAGAAGATAACAAATACATCTGTATGAGAGACTTATTCTGCTTTGTAATGCATTAGTGCAAGTATCTGTCAAGTAAGGAAGACATTAAGACTCCATAAAGTATGGGTTAAAATACCTTTTACAAGTGATGACATGAAGAAAAAGGGAATAGCACAGATAATCTCCCATCTCTGCAGATGCTGGCAGAGTCGGTTGTGCAGCACAGACAGACTGCAGTCAGGCACAGCATGTGCACATATCCTGTCTGTACTGAGGTTCACTGGCATCATGGTCTCTAGGGCTCTCCGTTTTTCTCCCAAGTAAACAAGTCTATTCATCATCCCTGCTGTCAAGCAAAAGCATGTTCACATGCAAACATGCTGCCACACTTCAAGGTAAAGATAAGGACATGCCAGCAGCAGCATCCCCAGGTGCCAGGTGAGAGCTGCCCACAGGCTGCTCCATTCCGATCAGCCGGCTGCGTTTATCCGGCAGCACGTGCCGAACAGCTCGGGAATGCACCTACTCGGGTCAGCTCTTACATGGATCGCTGACTCCTCTGTGTACAACAGTCTCCCTGTGAGCATCCCCGCACGCCCTCTCCCACCTAGCACCAGATGGTAGCAGTAGAAAGTATTGGGAAAGCAAGCAATGAGGAAAAAATTTTTAAAAAAGGAGGACGAGAAAATGACACTGAAAAATTTAATACGAAGCGTTAGAAGTTTCTTTTTTTGGGGGGGTTGAGTGTGTGTGTGTTATTTATTTTCAGTTAGACTCGGACAATATAAAAATCACTGCTAAATGCCTGGTCCTCAAAAAGGGCAAACCGCTATTGCATTCTTCAGCAGAGTCACCAGTCAGTGCTCACTCCATGTGACAGCACGGAACAGGTTCCCCAGCTCTCAGCAGCCTGGTGTTACTAGTCAGCACTGACAGCTGAAGTCAGGAATTTACAGAAGATGATTTGGGAAAGGAAAGGGAGAGAATCAGCCTCTGAGCTCTGGGAGGAGTGCCTAAAATGCTGCCTCATACACCAGTCCCCGATGCAATTCCCCACCCAGAGTCCCAGTTTGAGCCTATACAATTATGCATTCTGAATGTAGCATGTAAATGCACACTTTTGTTCAAAGGGAAACGCTTAGCAGAGATCAAAAGTCTTGTTCACTTGATAAAATGGATGAGATGCACTAAAGTTAGTAATTTCTATAACTGATGATTGAACATGAATCTGATAGCTTTATTTCTAGGATTTGCATATACTCTACCTTCCAGAAGTGTTCTTTAGTATAGCAAGTGCATCTGGGTAGCCATCCATATTGTAATCTCCAATATGAAGTGTAATTGGAAATGAAATTTCTGTTGAAGATTTGTCATTTTGATATGGTACAAAGCCCCAGACAGTGTCTTTATTTCTGAAGTCTTGCAAGACTGGAATCCACTGTAAAATAAAACAAAAAAAGAACAGCTAGGTAAATGAACCCATTTGATTTATTTAAACAATGTAATTCTATTTAAAACAGCTGCCACTTCTTCACTTCGTCAGGAGTCTTAACCATTTACAAATGAGGATTATTTCCTAACTCTGTCACCAAATGAAAAAAAAATAATTTGAAGTATTTTTTATGCACTCAGTTATTCCAGAACAGGAAAATATAGTTAAGGTTGTAAGAATACAACCCGTATATGGGGACATTCACGAACACCTTCACTGAAATCTAGGCTTGCCTGGATTTTATACTAATCTTTAAGTGTAGGTAGGCCCAAACCATCAGGGCCATGAGATCCTGAGTCTCATTTTTTTCCCTGGAATTGCAAGGCAATGCAATAGGCATCATAACCCTGGAGGATGGACGCAGCCTCTTTAGATTTGTGGCCAACATCAAATTGCCGGATACCGTCAGTATCCTGCAGGACGGGATGGCCGTTCAGAGGGGACCTGGAAAGGCAAGAATGGGCAAAACAGACTACAGACACCCTGCACCGGGGAGTGAAGCCCTGCACTGGCACAGGCTGGGCAGTGCCCAGCTGGGTACCAGCTCTCCTGAGGGAGGGGAGGGTCCTGGTGAGCAGGAAGGTAAAGCTGGGCACAGCAGCTCAGGCAACAAACCAGCTCTGCACCGAAGCTGCAGCCTGTGCTCCTGCTCCTCAGGATGACCCAGGATTTCTCTTTACTCAGCACTTGTCCACCTGCATCTGGATTCTGCGTCCAGTTTTGCGTCCCACAGTTCAAGAAGGATTTGAGAACACTGAGTGAGTTCAGAGATGGGTCAACAAGATAGTCAGGCACTGAGTATTTCCTCCGAGGACGGGCTGAGGGCACAGGGACTGTTTGGAGAACAGAAGACTTGGGCAGGATCTTGCAATGCCTGCAAGGAGCCAGCTGGCGAGATGGAGCCAGGCTCTCTACTGTGATACATGGCAGAGGAGCAAGGGAAAATGGTCAGACTGACACAAGGGACGTACTGACTAGAGACAAACAACCAAATTAAACTACAAACGAGGCCCTGATAAGTTGCAGGATCTTTTTCCTTGGGGGTTTTCAAAGTCTGACTGGACAAAGCTCTAAACAACATGGTCTGAATTCTGTTTGTTCCTGCTTAAAGCAGGAGGCTGGATCTCCTAAGGTTCATTTCAGCTTGAACAATTCTATTATTCATGGATATTTAGAAGTTCAAGAGCTTCAATTCCCCTCCTATCTCCCCAGAAGCACCAGATACTGAACTGTTTGATAAGAAATTAAGATTAAAGTATCAAACTGAAAGTACAAAAGAAATGCAAAGTATAATTTCTCCAGGACAAGAAATAGAATGCATCTGCACTTACTTTCCAAAGTGCTGCAGAGGTGCTAAATAGGAATTTATCTTAATTAAAATCAAGGTAATTTTGCAAGTTAGTACGAAGCTGAAGTGCCAGGGTTAACATTTCAATGCTACAGAAAAAAATCAGTGTCATTTTAAAAGTCAGAAGTAATTTTATATGTCAACTAACTGACAATGCCTTCAAAAGGACAGAGGGGTGCCATCTTAAAGGATCGCTATCACCAACATCAAAAGCCCTTAACAGATCTTACATGTCTCCCACCCAAGCCTTAATTCAGCTATTTCAGGAGCCAGAACGAGACCCACGACAGTTCATATCCCGCCATGGAAAGGCTCCCTCGCTAGCACAATCCAGTAATCAGCAACATTCCTGCCACGTGGCAATCGTGTCTGACACTCGACTGCTCCCTTGGGATTACAAACAAGCACAGGCAGTTTAGAGAAGCCCCCAAAATATCTGCAGGAGCGCACTGAAGTGGATGTTGTGTGGATCCCAGGGACGGCTGAGAAGCCCGGGGCAGCCGTGCCCGACACCGCACGCACCCGGCGCGTGCCGCCCGCGAACGCCGAGGCTTCGAACTGAATCATCATCTGCAACACCTGCTGCAAACTCAAACCTCAAATGAACCACACCTGGACCCTCACGCCCCACAACACGCACATGCCTAGTTAGTTACTCTTACTTGCTGAAGGTTTGGAAAAATCTAAGAAACAGAAAACAAGGAAAAGACTCTTACCCTAAGGAAAATTTTTCAAAGGGTTGGATTTCTTAGCACTTACTTGTCATGCAGAAGACAGATGAAACAATATTATTGCAAAATAGTCTAATTTTGAAAAACAGTGATTGAAATCAGAACCATGAAATATAATATAGCTTTTACTTTACACGGTATTGTTCACACAGTCATTGCAGTAAAATCCAATTATATCCATCATATACTTTCTAAATGTTCCCAGGTATGGTAACACTATCTTAAAGAAACAAAATTAAAAACGAATTTTTTAGGCACAAATGCAAATTTGTTTCTCTTTTTACTCTATTCAGAGTGATTCATAGAAGGCAATTTCACATTCCTAAGGTCTACAATGAGATACAAAACAACAGGTGAGCAAAACATCACCTGTTGCTACCAAGCATCAGCACCTTTGATGCACAGAGTAAATCCATCCACGCCACTGGAGCAGCTGTGGGACTTTTCCTAGTAGCAGCTGTGTAACACTTCAAGAACATCGGCCTCGTTTGATGCACAACCAGATCCCACTCCAGCACCTGATGTAACTTACTCTGACAGTTTAAATTCAGAGTAATCCACGCTTTTGGCAAAACTCCTCCTGTAGATTTCTATTAGGAACTGCAGTATTGTGTAATGTAATGCAAGCTTAATTGTTCGTGTGCCTCGGGACATATAGTTCAGTACAAAAGGCAAAAAAATGAAAATGTGTTTGTCAACAATATAAATCTCCTGCTTATTTTGTATTTGATAATCCAGACAATTACTTTAAGCTTCACGTTTCCTGTTACTATTTTAATAGGAAAAGACTGAAACTAATTTTTTAATTTCTATCTAAGATAGAAATAGGTGGGTATAATGAGGACACATGAAGCTATTTTTTCCAGTTTTCTGATCATATGATTTCTCCTACACAGCTCAGATGAGAAAAGACTGAAAAATTGAGTAACTGTATTTTTAAAAGAAATTTTAAATGAACACATAAAATTCAGTCAGAGAAATCAGATTTACTTCTTCCTTTTCTGTTAAATTCCATTGCATAGCATCACTAATGTAATTAGTTAAGACATTTATACAGATATTTTGGATGCTTCAATTAATGATTTGTAGGCTAAAATAGGAAAAATATTTACGTGCTTGCAAATTCGTTTTTAAACTCTTCAAGCATTTGTTTTTCAAGAAGTAGAAAAAAGAATGTTTTCTTGCCCTGTGAAAACAGCATCACTTTCATTTTGAAAAAGATCTGGGGATTTGGGAAAAACGTAAAGCTCCTTGCAGTCGCTGTAAAAGGGCTCATTTCTTACAAAGTCCACATTCTTCTATACATTAGGGAAGGCACTTCTCTTGCTCGAAAGCCTGTGAGCGGGTCTTTGAGCCCAAACTGTGGGATTAACACATCTCCATTCTTAAATTACGGCCAGAAACCCATGAAGCACAAAACCCACCCCCAGCCAGCTGCTGCTTCCAGGCCCCAGAACACAGGCAGGGAGCCAGCTGCGAGTCACAAAGCTTGGAAATTGGTAGCCCATTCCTGGCCAATGCATTTTCTGGGAATGCCAAAGATGAGCATCAGGAGTGGGCTGAAAGAGCTGCCACAGCACCAAAGTAACCCAAGTCCTTTCCCCAGGGCTCCCTCTCTCAGTCCCCGTGTGCTGCAGTTCAGCTGCCCACAACAAATAACTGGCAGCACCTCAGTGTGCATTAGGCTTTCAGTGCATATAGGCTTTCAGTGCAGACACCTGAACCCCTCAGACAGCTGAGGAAATTACTATACTTTACACCATCAACTTACGGTGTTCAAAGCCCAGAAGATGACAATCCACAGCAGTGGTTCAGAATCATAGAAAAAAGTAACCAAAGCAGTAAAAGTCATGTTTTCAATGCTCACAGCCCCAGAAAGACAAGCAACTTAGAAATGATGAGAGGATCTTGTAGAATATGACATTTATGAAAACTACAGCAGCTAAATCCATTCCCCCCCTTTAAACTGTTGCACAGGAATGAGGAAAAACTTCTGACATTGACTGACTGCAGCTGATAATCGATGCCGTCACCTCCCCCTCTAGCCTAGAGAACGACACCACGAAGACCTGGGGTTTGCTGTAGGATGCACTGCTGTGTTCTACTTCAGACCTGCTAGATTTCCAAGAGGAATACAGCTATAACCTTTCTCTTGCACAGAGAAAGGTTATAAGAATCATCATGCCCACAAAGAAACTCTCAGATGAAGGGACTGAAATAATAGTGTTTGCCTCAGGAAACAAATGAAAAATCATACCGAATACTTGGTAAAATTAAAGAAAGATTAGTCATGTCTAAGAATATCACAGTATCTAGAGTTCCTACATTAAACAGTACCAAAGACTTTAAAACATTTCCCAGATTAGACTCTAGCTATTGCAGGTGAATGTAAAGAAGTCTGAGGTGTCCTAACACCTGCCACAATCTGAAACAGCATATAGGATTCCACTTGGATCTGACAGCAATTCTGCTGTTGCTATGGAAACATTCACATTCCTTTAAAACCTTAGGAGGTCTGTAGCTCCTTAAGTCACTCGTGTGTATTTTGTTGGCCTTTACTTCTGCTCCACCATCCGAAAGAAGAAAATCTGAGATATTTCTAATACTTAACCCCACCCCCCAGCCAACATTACATAAATTAAAACCTATGATGAAAGGCTATCCTTGAAATAATTCTCCTAGCTTGGCCTGGCTTTCCAGTAGCCATCCAGTTGTGCCAAAGACAACATGAGAAATACACTGACAGACAGGACCTTACTGGAACAACTCCAAAGCCTGGTATGCCATTGCCTGCCTCTCCTCAGCAGAAGCTTTAGAGCCACTAATTGTACAATGTGCATTTCTGATTGTTATGCATTTCATCCCAAAGCATCACACTTATCATGGAACTGCATTCACTGTTTCTCATTCGGTTTCATCAAATGCTACAGCAAACAAAGCAGGAAGGACAGAACCAGACCCGACAGGCAAAGTATTTTTTTATAAGACTGTCATCTCATTTGAGATTTTTCAGATTTGAGATCAGTTTCTTTTAAAAAAAAATGAAATTCTGAGAAGAATAATTTGTGCTACACCCTTAACTAAAAAAATAAGCCACAAAACCCTACAGCAAAAACTGAACTAAGACAATGGAGATACAGAGTCTTCTATTTTTTCAATAATAGACTTGCAATTTCTCAGTTTCCCACAGATTCCCTATAATTACCTACCTGTTCCACACGGGAAACCACCCCCTTGTTGAAACACATTCTGCACTACAAGGGCTCCTTATTATTTCCCTCGAATTGTAAAGTGATTAGTAAACAGAATTTATTCCAGTCTGTTGCCACAAAGTTTATGTTTATCATTTCTCAGGAAGATTAACCTATTTAGTCAAAGCTTGTCATCTGACCTCACAATGACCAAATTCAGTGAAATGAAACATTTTACTTTCAAATAAATATAAGAATTGACATGTTTGAATAGATTTCTACCTGAATGAAGCATGCTACACATGGGAAAAGCTGCAGACATATGAATGAAGACACTGATACTTTTCACTGTTTCAGAACAGAAAAGAGAAAAAGTTTCCAAAGAAAAAGCTCCATCACCTCCAGATGAGTGCAAGAAAAGAGTATTCTAGATAGAATTCTTTAAAAAGGTTAGGCCAGAACAAGTCATTACTGCATGCCATTTGATACTGTCATTTTTAATTAAAGTCATTCTAAAAATAGGGAGGGAAAATTGCTTTAAAGTTTCTAGGTAAGTCTAAATACTTTTAATACTTTTTCTCTAGCAGGCTGAGAATCTCCTGGATTCTTTGCTGTTTAAAATAAAGTGACAATATTTAACTGCTAATTTTTATGTCAAAAGTCATTATCTTGGAAATTATTTTCAAATTGAAACTACACAGTGAAATTTCTAAATTGAGTTAACAAATTAAATATAGGTTAAAAATCTGATGTATTTGTGACTGAACAGTTTACTCCTATCAAAAAAATGAACTAATGAACCAAGATTAAAACTGGCTGCATGCAATGTTACTTCAGAGCAGGCTACAGTAACAGACTCTAACTTGGAAAAATTCTGATATTATGCAAATAGACCCACACCTTCCTCTGCCACCACTGCACCACTTCCTTTTGGGAACATATCCTGAACAGCAGCTACCAGAACTGGTCCTCAGACTCCACTACTCTCAGTGGTTCCAGCTGTTTGTGTGGGGTTCACATTCTACAGTGAAATTACTTTAATTTAGAATACTTGTCTCAAATTTACTTGAGCAGCAAAACTCAAATGCCTTTTAATTCTTCTATTACCAAGAGTAAGGAACTAAATTGAGAGCTGAAGTGCAGCTGTCCTTGGCCAAAGAGCACCCCAGCTACCCCCCCGTTCCAGCCGCAGCCCGAGCTCTCCCTGGAGCGGAATCAACACAAGTATCCCAAACTGAGCATCCACCTGCTTTGTACAAAGGCTCTGACCCACAACTCAAACTCTGCTGTACCCCTGTGCATCCAGCACTGCTACCATCCATTGTTTGTGTTCTGTGTTTACAGGGGATGAATGTAAAAAAAAAAAAATCCAAACCAAGAAACCAACAACCCACACCCAACCAAACGGCGTGCGCAGCAGAACGTGACTTCTGAGAACAGAGCTGCCAAGCTCAGAAGGCTAAAGGATATAAATTACCAAGCTTAGAGTTATTCTTTCTTACTCTGAGGGCAAGTTCCATCCCAGTCATTCCTCCTGCACTGACTGGGAGCTGTGTGCTTTCCTTTCCTACACAGAGTGATTTTCCTCACTTGTAGGCTACAGCCTGTGTTCTATAAATTTTGATTCTTTAAATGAGAGAATCTATGCTCTAAACTTGGGCTACAGACTGTAGCAAGTTCAGCTATAAATTCTGAATTATAGATCAGAGAGGGTACTGCTTTTAGCACAAAATTAAACTTTCAATTTTTCAGTGAGGGAGTAATCAGTAATTCATAACATGGTTAGCAACATGTATGGCACACATTGTAATTTTCTCTGAGTACCCTACAGTAGGTTTTGTTGTCAGCTACAAGCACTTTATATGTCACCTTGGCCTTTAGGTTCACATTGCTAAATATGAATTTAGTAAAAGATTTATTAAGCCATCCAACAAACATCTGGTTAATTTACTGTGCGCTGCAACTTTATTACAAATCAGGGCACTGTAAATGCTTAAACCAGATGACCACACACTTAAATAAATGAACATATAATAATCTATTCCATGAATTATAACCATGTCTCTGAAAGCCAGCAGTGTCATGAACAAACGAACCTCCAATGGTTTAACAGAAACCCAGCCCTGAAGATAAACGGCCTAAAAAGGTGTTCTATACCACCTGAAAATTTACTTCATTAATAACAAACAAAGACAAAGTAGAAATTAGGGGTAAGAGGTGTGGGCTGGTTCAACTTGATGTGTGTGTGTGTATATATATATATATACTTTTACTCTAAAATAACTCCCTAAGTTAAACTAAACAAGCTCATCATTTGAATTAGATTTCTTTTCAACTCAACACAAACCTTGTTTTTCCTCTCATGCTGGGACAGTTATGGTGCTTCGAATGCAGTGTTTTGCAATTAAGAAAGGGACTCTTCTGGAGCATCCATCATTTTCTTGAGTAGAATTATCCGTTATAAAGAATTCTAGGTTTGCAACCTCTTCCACTAAACTCGTATTTTTTCACATAGCAAACACACAAGTACATAAATACAAGTCTCTTGTATTCAATAATTACAGGTCAGGGGGTGTCATTTCTTTCCTGAAAAATTTCTATTTCATATAATTTCATAAAGCACAGTATTTTGTTTTGTCTTTGCTATTCAAATTCCCATTACCTGATCCAATCCCAGCTTGGTTAGGTAGATGGCACTTCTTTGACATGTTTCATCTTCACAGACTGGTAATAAATGTTCACTTTGTCCATCCCCATCTGTCAAAGAGAAAAAAAGCCTATCAGCTTTGTATCTGCAAAATCAGAAACCCTGTTTAGATGAAATAATCAGCTGCAAATAATGTACTACTTTTTTAAATGTGAAAAATTACATGGGATAAACTAGACCTATTCAAAATCCTCAACCTAATAATCTAATTTGGGTCTTTTGTTTGAAGATTGCCTTTGCTAATGTATTTTTATCTTGACCTATAATATTGAGAAAATTTTAAATTTTACTGACATACTGAGAAGAGTAAGTCCTTAGTAATTTAATCAATCCCCGTGTTCAGTTGGGAAGAAAATTACCTTTAATACAAATCCACCATTACAAGTCCACCATAAAAACTTATTTAATTTTCTGAACTAGTTTTAAACTCTTGTGCTGTCAGCAAGGCTTTAAGAACAGTCATGAGTTCACATGTAATATCTTAATCTGTACTTAACACAAAAAACAACACCGGAGAGTTGATTAACACAATGGCTAATAAATCCCAGGCTTACAGAATTAGGTAAATTTGAGTAAATTACAGGTTTTCAAAAATGTTCTTTAAGCGCCTTTAATCCATGTATTTCCAAAGCCTTTAGCAGAATAATGACCTTTTAATATTTAAGCAAGCAATGACTATTTGCATCTAGAGTTCTGACACGCAGAGCGTATAGTGAGGAAAAAAGCAATAATTTACTGTCCATTATCCACTCCAGGAGAAATCTCTGTGTTGCCATTCTGCCCTTGCAGCCCTGCCCTCCTCCCGGGGTCCAGGCCAGCACTGGCAGCTCCCTGTCTGGGCTGGGGAGGAGAGCACAGAGGGGGAGTGCAACACCAGTGCCAAGAAGCAGCAGCAGGAACTGCTGCATCAAGAACCATGGCTGCAAGATCCCTGCCACCACCAAACCTGGCTTGCCACAGGAGATGGTATCCCCAGCTCAGGCAGATTTCAGGGAATCCACTTTTCCGGGCTATGAAATCAAAGCTCACAGTGTAATAAAAAAATTTCACCTTTTCAACTTGCCCCTTAGCCCTTACAATTCTGAGGAGCTGAGTATTTCATTCGAGATAACCACAGTGTTCACTTTGAACACTGAAACAAAGACAGGTCCTCATCCAGCACATTAGTTACTTGAATCATTTCCACTCCTGGATTCTATATTGTATCTATCAAATACTGCAGGTTACAGCCACAAACATCCTCGCAGCCTGGCTCCCTGACAGCTGCTCAGCTATCCCACAATAAATGACATTTTTACTGGTTTGATGTTCCAGAAACGCAGCTTATGAACATGCTACAAAATGGATTTCTGTATGAACCTCAAAGGTGCTCAGAGCACCAAGGGGCTTCAGGCACCCCTACTGCTTGGGTTTGCAGAAATCCAAACCAGCTTATTTAGACATGTGGATTTTGTAAAACTGCTTGATGAAATCTCCTTAGCTAATATGCAAAAACCAGATCATCTGCCAAAGTCACTGGACCCCTTATTCATTTTTCAGTACAGTACCAGCCACAGCCCAGAGATCCTGTCAGACTTTACCTGTACCACAAGAAAGGCTTTCTCAGCCTGCCAGCTTATACTTCTCTGAAGCTCAACCTCCTTTTGGGGGTGTGTTTATATCTATATCTGTGCACAGTTACATCTTCTGGGTCCCTCCCTTATTTCATCAGGAAGTTGGGAGATGGAAAGGAGGGTTACAAGGGGAGGAGGAGTGATGAAAATATCAGACTTCCCCAAATATCTCCAAGTGATAAAGCCAAACTTTTAGTGGCTTCCTACATCCCATCTGCCTCATGAATTACTTTACCTCACCACCAAACCTCTCCCAAATCCTCATGTCAGCTCTCTTCTCAAGAGAGTTAGGATGTGAAGTAGCCTAGGTGATGGAAATCCAGTAAGTTCACATCCAAAGAGATGGGAAAGAGAATTCCCACTGAACAGAGAAATCAACATAGCAACTATTGAATCTGACCATCTGAAATCAGCACCAGCTTTTCAAGGTGTTTGTTTTCCCTCTGCATCATTCAAGAACAACAATTAAAACATGTTACTGTCTTGAATCTTCGCTTACATGAACTAGATTACAATACTGTTGGACTACAGTTTTTTTCTAAAATGGAAGAAAGTGTTCAATTTGCAAATTATAAACCATGGGAACACGGAAGGGCTTGCTAAAATTGAATTAAGTTGCAGAGATACATGTTTTCTGAATAAAAAATGTAAGTTAAGCCCTAATATTTTAATCGCATTTCTACGAAAGTTTTCGTCTGAAGTGATTTTAGAAGATTTTCAATAACACGCAAGGACAAAGAACCACCTTCCTCTGCTTTAGAAAGGGACAAGAACAAGGATGTTCTCGTTTTAAATTATGCTATGGAGCAGAGAGGAATATACAATGTTTGATTCTACTTATACTGCAAACATTCATCTTGTTATGCCAATAACTCAGTTTGATGGTGTGGGCAGTTAATGTTCAGAGCAGAGCAGGACACTGATGAAAACACCCTTGTAGCTTTGAGGAATAACCAATCCATAGGACAGTAAGGACAGAACTGGCACATAATTAGACACGAAGCCATCACCTTACAGATGAAGGTGTTCTACATCAAGTACAAGCTTAAGACTTGATTAAAAAATTCAACATGATAAAAGAATGAACAGAAGGCAAATATGCATCAAACAACAAGCCTTTGTCCCTGCAAACTGAAAATACTACAAAATACATTCCGTATTGGAAGGCCAGAGTTTCCTCAATTCCTCTGACCAGAAGATAAATGTCCATTTACGTAACTTCTTTTATAGGAGCATGTCTTCAATTCTGTGTAACATATATTTAAGGATCCAGTAGTTAAAAAAATAAAGTTCAAGATAAGAGAAAAATCTGTTGAAAATTTACAGCACAGTTTTGAAAAAAAGATTTATTTTAAAAATAAATTATGTCAAAAACCATCTTGAAAACAAGACGAGAGGCCATTCTCAAGCTCACATATCTCAAATTATTGTTGTATCCACCTCACAAAAGTTTTTCAGACAGAGACATCCATCCTATGGATACCAGGCTGGTTTGCTTGGATTTTGTTTGGTTTTTATTTTCCTCTTCTACACTCTGTGCTCAGCTGAATTTAAAGACCACAAAGATGAGATATAAAAACATTAATTCAGTATTTCGAGCAGACAGAACAAATGTTAAACTTAAAAGGCTTCAAGTAAAGCTCCAGCATTGAGAATGTAGCTGGAAATAGGACATCAATGAAACAAGAATATCTTCTGAGTCGTAGCAAAATAGTTTAAGAAAATCCACAATTAGTCAAATACCGTATTACAGAAAAATAGCAATCGAAAGAAGAAAAGCCCAACATTCTTCATCCCTATCATAATATTGTATCTTATTTCTTCTCCAGTTTTTATTTCTAAAGCACATCTTACAATGCACAGATCCATCTTTTATAACCAGAAATAAAATGTTTCCTGCATTTCTGAAGCTTTTTCAAAGACACTGTGAAACCAACGAATCGATACAGCAGCTTTTCCAGTTTTGAAAGAAAGTACTTGATTCTTCATTTTTACATGATTCCACCTTGGAAGCACCTGCTGGAATGCAAACTACTGACCTCGAAGACCACACAAAAACCATCCCCAGCAGTTGCTCACTTAATAGCTCAAACTCACTAACAACAAAATCACCTTTGACCCGAGCAACTCTTCTCATCTTCATGACTGGTTTCAACCTCAATGTAAATAAACATCCTGCAGGTTTAAACTCTGACCTTGAAGTTAAATTTCTCCACAAAGGAAAAGGAAGACAGACATTCAAAGGAGTATCATTAGCACAACTGATCAGTGCAATGAGGTATCATAGGTGACAAAACATGCACTGGTGACAACGGCTGGATGAACCCATAAGACCTACACTGGTTTCAAGTATTTATAAAAAATACCTTGCATAACATGTCTTTAATAATCTTTTTCAGCCTAGGTCGACTTAGGAAACCTATTTCTGGAGACCCTCTGTAACCTTCACTTAGTTCCTGGGGTCTACTAGTTTGTCTTTCTATCACTGTATGGATTTAAAAATGAAATCTCAGTCCAAATTGGTGGAAATCTTGTTTGTAATTTCAATGTAATTTGTAGCAGTAGGTGTGTCCAAACACTCCAGACTCCAAATGACCTATGCTAGCACCACTCAGCTTGGAGCACCTTTGACAGAGAAACTCAACTGTTAATGAGCACATTCCCAACACAGGACTCTGTCTCGACTGTGATACAGCACAACTCCACGGTTAATAAAGATCAAGTTTTGTAGGCAGTGGAAAGGGCTAGAAAAAGAACAGTCCCACGTACTCATCACCTGCAAACCTGTACTTATGTCTAAATACATAAAGACAAAATTAGAAGTCTTATTCCATCTAGGAATCATGTGAGAATCATTACTTACAACTGCCTGTTTGCTGTATTTCAAACAAAGACCATGGATACAGAGCCTTCTTCCCAACACTTTGCCCATGTTTGCCAAGTGCTGGCAGCCCAATCCAAGTACCCCAAAGCCCACCTTGCACAAAGAAGTTTTGTGAGAGACATTGCTGAGCTTTAACATCGATTGGGAATGTTCACACTGGCAAAAAACACAGCTCAAGTATTTTCAATCTGTTCTAAAAGTAAATTTGAATGGGAGAGAGGAGAAAAAAACTTGTCAATCAGATCAAACCCAACATAATGTTATTAGAATTGTTAGATGCTCCAAAAGCAATACTGAGGTCCTGCAGCCTGAGAAGACATTTTAAACTGAATTCACAAAGAGCAAATGGTTAAAGGAGTTCCACACAAGAAACTTCTTCCCAAACCCAGAGGTATCAGAGAGGTGCTTGGAAAGCAAACACACTTGTAATTTACCTAGCATGAATAAACCTAGGCAAAAGATTCTCAATCCCAATGTTCAAATTCCTTTACAAACAAAGAAAAAGGTGTCACAAAAGTGCTCTTTTGCAACCAGGTTCAAGGGTTATTAGATCCATTCTTGTGCAATGTACTTTCCCAAATGGGCTCTGAAAAGAAAATGGAACCTGGGGAAATAACAACTTCTGTGATCACTCACTCCAAAACTGTTTCATAATACAGCAAGATAAAGTTGTAGCTATGAAGAGCAAGACAGCTTTTGGTGGGTGTATGATCTAAACCTTTTTAATTTAAATGCTCTGTACTTCTGCTGCAGTGTAATCGTACTTCTGCTCCTTTAAAAACAAAAATAGAATCAACTTTTTGGGGTTATTCTGAGATCATAGACTGATTATTGTAACTTATTACAGTTCTGTTAAATAAAAAGAAGTTGTTTTCTAGCAAGTTGGGGGTTGGAGTCGATGATCCGTAGAGGCCCTTTCCAACCCTAACTATTCAGTGAAATAGAAATATGTTAACTATACAGGCTAAGAAGGTCAGCTTTCATAATTCTGAACATAAAAACAAGACCCTTCATATACCACAAAGTTCTCATTCATACGTCTCTCGCTCTTGTCTTTGCCCAGTTCTCATTCTCCTCTCTCATGAGTCTTTAATTTACAGTTCTGAAGAACAGTACGAGGATAAAGAATAAAAAAGTCCTGTTAGGGTTGTATTGTAGCAATACCCTTCTGGCACACGCAAGAAGCACACAGTAAGTACAGCTGAGTTTGATAGTCAAACAAAATAAAGGTTTGTTTGAAAGCTGATTATCTTAAATTTATCTTCTCAAGTAATTAAATCATTAGAATTCTTTTGTCACTCTGTGCCTTTAGGTGCTCAATGAGATGGTCATGACAGAGACAGTTATAATAAATTACTAAGATAATTACACATTATTAAAACAATCAATGTCAGCTGCTTTTAGAAAATGTGAATCATAACTTCAAAAAACAGATGCCAAGAGCCTTTACAGATGATTCCAAGTACTGTGGACATTAAAGAAACCCTCATCACCCTCTCCTTCACACTAAATCAATTCTGATTTTAAGTCCTTCCAAAGAATCCATATTCACAGCTGCACTGCATAGAAGCACTTAAACCCAGCGTGCCAGCAAACTGCGCACAGACCCTTCCAGGCTGCACCAGAGCCCACAGTGCAGCCTTCTGCCTCAAATGGAAACTCTGGGATGAACTGCAATCCAAACAGGGAAAGAAACTGCATTAAATACAGTGTGAACCCCCCACACTAAACAAAATCATCACCGAAACCCCTGTTGCAGGTTATGCTGAAAGCTGCTTGTTTCACCTGTTTCACATGAAAACAAACTCCCAAGCCTGGCTGTACGTTTGGAGCTCTGTGATATCACACACGTTCAAAGCTCCCACGGCAAGGAACCTCCGGGTGCTGCCAAACCAAGGGATAACAGTAACCAAGGCAAGCCACTGCTGTGACTGCCTTGGGTCAGCTCAACCCGGGTCCAGAGCTCCTCTTACACCAACTGTGAACAGTGGCAAAGAAAAATTCCATCCTGTGATGAAGCTGTTCAACGAGGAATGAATAAACAAGTGACACATGCAGCTCTCCACCAATGTTATTGCTGGGAAGAAAGCAAAGTACTTCTTAATTTACAAGCCCCTTTGACAAAAATTAATATGAAGCAACAGCAATTCTTTTTCCTAGGAGACACTTGCCTTTGTCAGCACATGTGAAAGACCTTGGCAAAATATGGGAACCTGATTTTCCCCCCCTCAGAAATGGGCACTGTTTGGGAACTACAATATAAAACACTGAGGTATCACTGAAGAGCATTACTGGCTATCAATTAACAAATAAGACAGACTTGGCTCCTAAATACACTTCCATGGACTCAAAACACAAGTTAACTTGGTATGTCTGTACACACTGCTGTTTCAGAAGTGCATCTGGTACTAAAAGAATCTCTTTCACATCTAAAGTCTCTCAGAAGGCTTCATTTCCACCAACTTTCATCTCTTTTTCATCCAAACCGATCACAGCAAACCCAGCTTTCCTCGTATGCAGAGCATTTCACACACACAAGTATTGTCATCCTGCACCTTAAGGTTCTTAGAAAATCCTTTCATTGACTACAGGAGCACTAAATATTTCCACAACACAGTGCTCAAAGGAGAATGGTTTTCTTAAGGGGTTATTTACCAAAACGTACCATTAAAATTTCCCTTTGATACATTGCTACTTCATCTGAGGATGCAACATTCTGAAGGAAAAAGAAATTCACATGCTAAAATGAAGTTGACAGACAAAATTAAAAGGTAAAAAATCAAAATGCAACTGCAGGCAGAAAAGCAGTGCATTTAAAGTATATTCAGCTGCAGGATAATTAAGGTCTACTTTAAACAAAAATCTTTCAACAAAATGCATTTGGCATAGTGCAATGAAAGGGTGAAAAACCCCCAAAGATTAGGCACTATGCTATCCTCTTTAAACATAATTAACTGGCAATAATGAGCTATCATTTCCTACAAGGAAAGTGATAATTACTACCACATGTCATATGAGTAGTTAACACACATGAAATAGTTCAATTACTTGGTAGGGGGGAGAACAGAGAAGATTCTCTTAGGATTATTAGTTGGATAACTGGATTTTAAATATGAGAAAAAATTGAGTTCGGGTCTCTAAAAGACTTTGATAGAACTTCAACAAATCCAACCCGTGTTTGGTCAAAAAGCAAGTGTGCAATAGTAGGGGTGAATGCAAACTTCTTAAATTAGAGAAGGGAAAGGGCAGCAGCTAAGAAATCTAATGGTGACTAAAAAACAAAGGACCGAGTTGGCTAAATGCTGCCTAGAGAAAGGAAGAGTTGTGCTGTATTTACCTATGAGGACACCATGATCAGGTTTGATTTCAAAATGCTATTTTTACTCGCATTTAAATGCAGGCCACAACAAAGTTCTTTGCCTTAACTAAGCAAAATCAATGACTGATTAATCAAACTTTTACAGTCTCAGATACCAATGGATGATCTATCAATCTCTGCTATCCAACTGAACCAATCATAGGTAAATAGCAAGTATGACACCAGTTTTCTATAGAAATGAATTAATGGACTGTATAATCAGCACGATATCCTGTGCTAATCATTTCTGACTCACAACTTTAAAAACATATGGCATTAATCTTTAAATTAACAAGAAAATAGCAGGTTTGCGTGTCCAAAATATGGTTCACATTCATCTCATCCCAAAAAAGTTGGTCATTTTCAGATTGTCCCATTGAAATCCTTCAATTTCTTTAAAAATACAACATTTTCCTAGTCATTTAAGTGACAATTAATAAAATTCTCTATATATTTGCAAGTATTTATCAGGATTCTAGACAACATCTATGATTTCCTCTAAAGACAGTACAAGCAGATCTTATAAAAATCCTTTGCTGGCTCACAGATAACAACAGCGCAGGATTAATCATTTTTGCTATAGCAACCACTGCACTGCAATTACCATAGTGACATGAGAAGAATAGAAAAAGTAATAATGAAGAGCTCTTACTTGTTTGGAGCAATGTGGCAGCTAAATAAGTGCAGAATCCTCTAGCGCCCAACTCTGCTCACCTTAATCAATTGAAATGCCATTCGTAATAGATGTCAAAAAGCATTTCTGATTTATTTTTAAAAGGGCAATACAAATTTGTCAATTGCTCCCTGTCCTTTGGCCAGATTAATGTACAAATGACTGCTATCATGTAACAGAGGGGAGTGCTACTTATTACAGAGGTTCCAACTTAGACATAAAGTGTAAGGCCTACTCCATTATCATAAATGTATTGATATATACACACATCCTTCTGTGTAATTTTCCATTCAAATATACACACACACATCTGTATATAAAAACGTAGTGGACTTTCAGATACATACAAAAATACATTTGCATATCCTTTTAATGAAAAAATATATCTTTATTTTTTCAGTGCTTCAGGAACACTTGGTACTAAGATTATACCAACATCTGTGACAGTTTCTCATGAGTCACCTAATTGCTGTTTTTTCCAACTCCACTTATCCAAATAATTTATACTTGATAGCTGTTGTTCAACCTACGTAGTTTAAGAAAGGAAATCTTACCCCAAATTAGTTGCTTTTGGAAGTTCTCAGTCAGAATCTTATACAAAGCTCCCCCCAGTTTTCAAATGATGGGTAAATACTCATGGCTGGAAAGCTTACTTCAAATAAAATTTTCAGAAGCAGGAAAGAATGTTAGAAAAAGTGACCTTTCCAAATAATGCTTATTTTGCTAAGATGCAGGTGTGATCAGTAAATCAGAATCTTGCACTGCAGGAGTGCAACAGGGCACAAGCAGAAAGGTGGGTGTTAGAGGGAAGGCAGCAGCCCGAGTGGCACAGCCCCAAGCTCACGTCTGGACCTGACACCGTTGCAGAGTCCAACATGCACAAGGTTAACATGAGAAGTGGCAGAGAGAAAGCACAGAGCTACAGAACCCTTTGAGACCTTTAGCAAATGGCAAAGCTGGCACATCAGCTGTGAGGTACAGAAAATGTCAAGGAAAGGGAAGAAAAATAGAGGCAGGCAACCCAGAAGTAAGAATGTCAGAGGCTCGTGCCTCTGACAATTTCAAACATTTCCAGTGCCAGCGGCTGCGTCCCAGCGCCAAGAGGAGGAGGCCTGTGGCAGAGCAGAGGGTGAGTGAACAGCACATTCTGCATCACGCACAGCTCGGCAAAACCTGCCTAGGTAGAAGGCAGCACAGTCTTCTAACACATCTCATTTTCCACTTCATTGTGCTATTTTGATTTGTTGTGCAATCAATCAGGCCCCATTACAGATAGCCAAATTATTCCAAACTGCAAACCATCACACCTTAACTTCCTTTGACTTACAACAATCATTATTCTGTCATTTTTGAAATGGAAAACTGAAAACAGGAGAGGTTCAAGTCTGACAATCCATTTCTAGTAATGCCTTGTCTTTAACTCCAGCTCAGTACATGCAGCTGTATGCTCAAAGCCAGCTTTCTGAAGTACCTAAATGTAAGCAGACGTAGCACAGTGGGTAGATAAATGCAGTTACTGTGATAGAACATTATACTCATAACGTGAGATTTTGCCCCTTTGTTGTTCGACTGGTACAGAATAAAGAAGACCAGAATAAAAATTAAAAGCTTTTTATCTTCCTACCATTTACTGTACAGCCACTCTTACAGCCAACTATTATGGTCTAAGTATGATTTTTGGATGGTGGGATATTATTCAACTTTCTTCAGACTGCATTTCATAAAGAACACGGAGTTTAGGATTATATCCCTTCATTACTCATACACTGTTTTAGTACCATATTCACTTCAACCTTCTCAACTTCGTTCAGTGAGAAAGTAACTATTTGCTGTATTAAGTGTCTTAAACTGATGCTAGGAAGATGGAAGGGAAAAAAAAATTGATGCTCTTCTTCATTTTGTACCCTGATTTGAAATCACAGTTCTAAGTATTTCCATAGTTGTCAGGATGAACTCTGGTCCTTTATCAAAGCACACAGATACATTTATAGCAATCTTCTCACTCGCTTACGAAAATTCATGTGCAGAAACACCACGAGACCTTTCCCATCCTTCCCCCTGGCTAAAGTGGAGTGATCTGGAATGAAGACGAAGGTGTGGACGTAGCTGTTCACAAAGAGGAAGCGGGACCCTCTCATGGCAAGTTCTGAGTGTTCTCTCACAGAGGCCAAGGGGCTGAGAGCTCTCAGAGTAACCAGTTCAGAGGGTCGGTGTCTCCTCCCACGGTGACACTGACGGGTCCCCGGCCTCTCCCTGCCCTGGCAGATCTGCTGCCCCTCTACCTTGATTTGCAGGCATTTTTTACATCCCTGCACACACTTGCTCCCTGACATTCACCCTCACTGGAGAGATTGCTCCACCTTGCCTCACAGCAGCGCTCTGCCTAGGAATTTGATGATAAATAATTAGCAGAGCAGGGCAATTAACAAGTGATGGTGCTGGAACTCCAGCCCAGCAGCCCCCGGGCCACTGCCCTTCCTCCCAACCTCAGCTGTACCAAACCACTGCCCTGCCACAGCACTGCACACTCCAGTTAGCCACATGTTCAACATTTCAACTTTAGCACTGGAACAGTTCCACTTCTCTTTGCAAACCTATCCCAGGGTTTATTAAAATTCCATTAATTACTATAAATTTCTAAAATTATGATGTATCATTTGGGCTCATTAGCCACCTAACACAGAGATAAAATTATCCTACATTAAGATAGCTTTTCACATTGCCATTGTTAAAAAATTATAAAATAATTTCTATTTAGTACCTATTAAGACACATTATTCAGAACATCAGCTTGGAAAATGATTACAAAAGACCCAGCACACTTAGGTTTTTTTTAACTGCAAAAACTATTCTTCCCTTCATATATTATATAGATAAGTATTCAAACTTGAAGATAAATAGTAAAATATTGTATTAAACTTTGTCAAAGATTTTAGAAAATGGGGTAAACATTTCACAGAAGAGCCTAGGGCACAGTTCAGGTTCTACCTTACTTCATTCCCTGTAGAGCCAATCTAAGGACCATTACCCAACCAGCAGAGGTGTCTTGCATTCACATGTCATCCTCAAAACACTTGTAAGTGGCAGCATAGAGTGAGTCACACCCTGGGTCTAAGAAGTTTAAAAATTGTCATTTTCTTTAAAATAAATTTTTAAAGAAAATGCTGAAACAAGGCTACTGTTTGACAACATTTAAAGACAGGCTCGGTCTCTGTTAACAAGTGTGTTGTATAAATACAGTAAATTACGTTTTTAAGCAGTTATTTACAGTCAATTATGTCAGCAGAATCAGCAACGCTTGCCTCTGGTTGGAAAATTGTTAGTGCACAGAAAAATAGTATTTTTTGCACTATGAAACCAACATGCCCCATTCTCTGTTACATGGCACACATTGATAAGCCACAATTGACTGGAAAGGTACATTCTAATAGAAAAATACAGGCTTTCACTAACCCTTGCAAAAACAGATTTACATATAAATTAAGTTTTTCTCCCGTCCAAAAGCCTTCCAGAATTTTCAATTACAACCATGAAGATTTTACCATGTTCCAGCAATCTTTATTCAAGTAATTTTATTTCATTTATATTTTGTCTTTATTAGTTCGTACAAGTGAGGAATTTAGAAACATTTAATCAGATAATGTTTTCTGAACAAGGTTAGAGAAAAAAAATAAAATCATGACAAGTAAAATAAGTGTTTAATAAAATTAAGTTTAGTGTTGTACCACACCTCAAAGCAACAAAAATTAGCTACATGTGAGGCAGAATAACCAAATAACTTTTGGGATAACCAAAGCTGAATTTGCTAATAATTATTCCCAGACATTTCAAGATTTACAAATAGACATAACACGTTAAAAAGAAAAAGCAGAAAAACATAAAAACTCCATTTAGAGCTAAACACCTTTCTTTGTTCTCCAGTGTAGAGTATCTAACCAAAACACGAGGAAGAAACACTCAGGACAGCGTAAAAGAAGAAAACTCACCAAAATCTGCAAACACGGACTGGCCGACAACTTTGGCACCACTGGGCATTTCCTTACTTTTTCCAGTTTTAGAGAAGTTCCCATCCTAGCAAACAGGACAAATGATGGAAAGACTGAATTGCAGACTCAGTGATAAAAACTGACTTTTGAACCAAAGAAAATACAGACTACTAATGAAGGGCTTTAGCAGACAAGAGAGACATCTCAGCTATGGAAAAAACTGCACTTTTCAAAAATTAGGACTGAGTTTTTGCATTTCTAATCCTTCCTGCATTCTTATGGAAATCCAGCAATAGTAATATTCAGATACAATTTCCATATATTTTGCTGTGCTATGAGGAAGAGATTGGATTATTTCAGCAACGTTATCTAAACGATAATTAAGTGATTATGAATACTACTGTGCATTTTTGCATATTGACGTGTGAATTTATAGACATATGTAATATGTAACAACACACCTGCACACCTGTTAAAAATAGGGTCCTGATTTGCCTTCTAATTAGGAAATAAATTGGTTTAATATTAGGTCTGGCTTAGGACTTGTTTTACTTATCTGTTATTAAAATCTAGGCCTACAGAAAACAATAGTCCATTATACCATCGGAAAGATAAAAAGTCCTGGATGGTTGTTTATCACAGAACTGGATCACAGCTGGAACAAACCCATTTTAAGAAGCTGAGTTTTTGTAGCCGTGTCAGATGACCCAAGGCCCACGTCCCCAGTCACTGCCATCAGCTCCTGCACGGTGCTCGGCACACAAACACCCAGGAAGGCACGGAGCCAAAGGCTTGGGAAGGCAGCACAGTTACCCATATCCAACATGACTCGTGTCATATTCAGTTTGTAGGCTTCAATGCAACTCTGGACACAGTCAGTACTGTTTGCACTGGGTGTCTGACTATATATCTTTACCTTGACAGATAATTTATAGAGATTCTGATGAGAAAAATTAAAATGGATGCATTTCCATGCAGTGAAATAGATGAGGCCCTGCTCTTAGTTTGCCCCAAAAGCATATCTTGTATAGGCAAATATTTAAAAAACATTTTAGAGTGCATCAAGGAAGAGAACTACTTTTTTCTACAAAGAGCAATTTCATAGCTTTTAATGGATCAGTTAAGGTATTTGTAGTTTCGTACACATGTACAAGGATTTTACATGCATGACCTATTTTGCTGGGCTGATTGATTCCAAAGAACAGAATCTTTCAAAAGATAAGCAAATCTATCAATACAAAATATATAATGCAGGATGATATTTAGAATACAAGTCCAAAATTTGTAAGAAAATTAAAAAAACCCCCACTAACAGGAGGCAGGACAAACACCTTGTGTACTTACTAACACTCAATATCCAATGATTTTTAAAGTCTGCTTAAAGCTGTAAATGCAGCATCCATGACTCACTGCTTTCATTACTCTTTCCTGGGAGAAGACGGCCACGTTATCTCAGACAAGACTCTGTTCTACAGTGACTCACTGTGACATGATGGATGCATTTTCAGGTAAACCCTCAAAACTCATTCCTTAGCTAATAAGAAACAGATTAAGCACTTCGTATAATCATAAAAAGGTGGACTTTTAGCTATAGTCCTTTTGGATAACAAGGTACAAATGATGCTCCTGGCCAGGTCAGGCAATACAAAAGCAGAATCTCAATAAATAAATAAACACTAATCCATTGATCTATTACTCCTCAACCCTGAATTTCAGTTATGATATTTAGTTAACACAGGACTAGGGATTTCCTCAAATCTAACTTGCACGTGTCTTGTAACACTCAGAAGCGACATTTTGAACCTCTGTCCCAGAAAATCTTACCCAAGACCTGGAGCCATGTATCTAACAAAGCTTACTTTAAAAAAAGTCTTTCAGATATCAAGAATGATATCAAACTGACCAGTCTTTTATCTGTAAATCACCACAAATGTCAGATGACTCTTTGGGGTTTATAACTTGTCTGTGTTTCAACAAAATGGTTATTTGTGTTTTTCCTCTTACCTTATTTACCCACGTCTCAAACTGAATGGTTTTGGAATTTGGTGATGTAGTAAGGAACAAATCTGTGAGGGAAATATGAGAGAAATAAAATATTTAACAGCAGACTACACACACAAATATTTGATCACTTAGTAAACAGATCTAATTTTAAAAATATTACCTATATTTTAGAAGTTACAAATATATTATATTCCAGTGAAGTTTAGAAGTATATATATAAAGTAAGAAAGATTAAAAACACACCCCATAAAACTATTTTAATGTCTTGTACTCTTCTGTTTAAATAAATATCAATAAATATCAACTAGCCTTTTATTTGGGATATGTTGAATTAAGCAACAGATACACTGTTGACAGGAGAAGAAAAGAAGACGGAGAAATATTTCTGGCTTCCTATACACTAAAATTTTCTCAAACATCAAAACAGTGCAAAATAGAGCTTCAAAGGATTTATCTGGCAAGGCCTAAAGAGGAGCTTATTCACCACCATTTAGGAAAGTCCCCAAATTAGGAAAATGGGAAGAAAAAGCTTTTATTAAAAAAAAAGTGGAGGTTGAGGAATAAGAAAAAATTAAGTCCAGTGTTATGAAATCCAGATTTAAGAAAACTACTCTTTTAGATTTAAACACTTGTTTTTCTTTGTCTCCTTCCTCCCTGCAATTTCAACTGCCATTCTTCGAGCTAGAACACAATAGTTACTTTGCAGGGGAAAAAAAAAAAAAAACAAAAAAGGAAAACCGAATATTAATGCTTTACCCTGAGGTGTTTTACTGAATAAGCAGGTAGATGGCTGTACAGGGAATTTCAAATGGCACAATAAGGGATATTGTCTTCCAGGGAAAAAAAACCCAGCAACAAACAACAACCACAAAACAATAAACCTCCCCACACCTAACAAGCAAAACTCAAACAAAAACCCCACATACACACAAAAACCAACAAAGATGTTGCTTATAGATTTCTCTCCCCCACAGCTTAAAAGCTCTACCATTTAATTTTATTCCTCTGAATATGTGAAATGGCCATTTCCTTTATAGCACACACATGAAAGCATGGTAGTGCACTACACTGGAATGAATTACAGTGATACTTAAGGACTTCTTGAAGGTGAGACAAAAGTAACGAAAATAATCTGAAGACAGCATAAAGGTAAGTTAGAAAACTTATCTATACTTTCAAATATTAACTTTGCATCTAGAAGGAAGCTTGTGCAATACTGTTGATTACGATCAGATACAAACCAGAAAAATATGTAAAAATCCAATACCTTCATGGGGGGAAAAAGAGAAACATGTAACAACAGAAGCCTTAATTAATTTTCCTACAGGCCAAAATGCCACTATATCTTAGAAAAACGTGTTTGAGGTTTAAATAATTATTTCGAGTAGGGTTGTCCTTGCTGTACTTGGTACTGGAATTTGCAGTGAGCTCTGGGCTCTGCTGCACACAGGTTATGCCCCAACAGGCTCTTGAAGTGTTCTACTGAAATACCCAGCAAAGGATGAGCATTTGATCCCCAGCTGGGGCAGGCTGGGTGACCCTCACAGCCATTCTGTCTGCACTGTAACCTTTCCCCAGCACTCTCTGACTCCATCTCACACTGCAGAGCTGACCTCCCACCTTCACTGCTGAGTCACTCCTCTCTCTGCTCATTCCTCTGCGCAAGGGGAGATCTTGGGGAGCAGTAACTCAGCACTCCCACTGGTAATGCTGTGTTTATACATATTTTGGGACCCTATCCCTGACTGAGACAAAGTGGCACAGCTGCCAACACCAGACATAACTCGCCCAGTGCCACCACGCTAGAAATTTAGCTCTCAAGGCTTGACACTGAACAGGCCCAGCTCCCTCAGCCTTTCCTCAGCAGAGAGATGCTCCAGTCCCTTCATCACCTTTGTCACCCCCGCTGGCCCCGCTCCAGGAGCTCCATGTCTCTGGTACAGAGCAGCCCAGAGCTGCACACAGCACTCCAGGTGATCCTCACCAGGGCTGAACAGAGGGGCAGGGTCACCTCCCTGACCTGCTCCAATGCTCCTCCTAAAGCCCCCCAGGATCCCACTGGCCCTACGGTCACAAGGACACGGTGCTGGCTCACGGACAGCCTGCTGTCACCAGGGCCCCCAGGCCCTTCTCCTCAGAGCTGCTCCAGGTCAGCCCCAGCCCGGGCTGGTGCTGGGGTTGTTCCTCCCAAGTGCAGGACCCTGCACTGCCTTCCTCTCCAGCAGCTTAAGGACAATTACATTCCGCAACATTCCTGTTTTGCACTGAACTCCTCCCCTGAAACCAGCTTCTCTTTAAAGTCAGTAAATTACTTTTGCACTCTGTTCCTCTCTGTGTACTCCTCCATTTCCTTTTTCCTAACTCGAGGCAACAATATTACATAGAACGAATGGAACCAACACAGCAGAGCCATTCCAAGGCTGCTGTAATATCACACTGCACTGGCAAAATGCAAAGGCAGGCAAAGAGAGCAGATAATCTTCCAAAAATAGTGTAGAGGTGCTGGTGCCACACTGCTCCTGCATTAAAGAAACAAGCTGTGATTTCCCATAGGACAACTTAATACAGGTACAGCAACACCACCTCTAGCTCTAGAGCCCTCTGAACCAATTCCACTGGTACCTTATTGCCAATTGTCCTCCTTTTTATCCTTAAGCCTTCTCAGAAGCTACGTGTTTGAAATGCTCATGCATGATTCTGGGATTAAACTCTCTTGCACTGAAACCAAATCAAATCGTTACTATTTATAAGTAATTTTCCATTTTGATCAAGAATGTCAGAGATTTCAAACCAAGCAAAACAAAAGCATTTCTTTGCAACAGCAGTATAAAAATGTAATGCAATTTAGACACTCCAAATAACTATTCACAGATTTGTATAATTCAGAATTACAAGGGTTTTCTCTCAACTTTGTGAAAGAAGTGTGTAAGAAAAAACAAGTCCTGTCTGGAACAGTGTTCTAGACCAGTTAATTCCCAAATGTCACTTTCAACCTACCCTACTTTATGATTCTTTCTGGTTTGATTATGTAAGTTTTTGACTCCAAGAGCATCTCAGACAGGAAACAAGTAAGAATCTGTGCAATTTATAAATATCTAACAGCCATAGGAAAGAATCCTTGCAAGCATTTCCTTTCCAAAGGAATGGTGTCCACGGCGCATCTCCCACCTCACTGCTACTGCTTTCCATGTCTATTATTACTAAATTCTTAAATATCTAAGAGCTGCAGGAGAACAGATGGAGCCAACAAATGCATTAATATCTGTATGATCAGTACTGGGGTTACACAACAATGAAGACATATACAGTTCTTTTCTACACTTTTTGTATCACAATACACTGATAATGTTGAAAACTGCAACATTTCTGTTTTGCTTCTGGCTATATCAAGAAAACTCAGCCCCTTTTTCCTACAAGGAATGCCTATCATATTACATATACTCAGCAAAAGTCACTTGTCTATAGATATGCTGCACATTGCCTTTGGAAGGCAGTTCAGGCTGCAATTTCAGCTGCAAGAAACAAAATCTATTCCACAAAGATCCCTAAGTTTAAAAAGCCCAGACAAAGTATTGAGGGCTGTTCAAATTCTTATGAACCAAACAACAGCACAGTGAGAGGTATTTCCAACCTGAGGTTATAAAATCAACTAATCTGGAGCTCAACAAGCAATTATTAACAGAACACAAAGGTGACGGTTTTACTGGACAACAGGTACATGAAGGATGCTAAAAACAACAGGCAAGGGGGTACCTTTAATGGCCCTATGGTAATTATAGATTCTGTAGATACACAAATGGAAATATGAAACAGGAAGAGGAAAAAAAAATCCACTTTCCTGCTGCTGCTGTCAGAGAAGGGATATTGAGCTAGCTGGATGGACCACTAGACTAAGCCTGAAGGGCATTTCTTGCATCCTTAATTGGTGATGTGATGGAGCAAACATAAGGAAAATACTCAATAGTTGGGATTCGGGAAGATCTCAATGTCAGATTCGGGCAGATTTCCTGAGATGTAGCACCGACAGCCTAAGTGAATGGATAGAAGTAAAAAAACCAATAGTGCCTGAGAGGAAACCTTTCTCTTAAACAAATGCAAAGTAAAGGGTGTTCACATTTAAATACACTTTCCTATTTTGGATTTAACAGCCAGTGATTAACATAAATACAACATAAGTAATTGGAATATTCATCAACAGAATTCAACAGCCTGGGAATACAATAAGGAAGCATGGAGGTTACCCAGCATTTTAGATGTACAATACTGAAAATCAACCTAAATATATACCAAACACTTAATACAGAAGGTATCTGATAATGCTGCAACACAAAACCACTGTGTGTTAGCATTTTACTCACAACTTACCCTAAAAAGTGAGTTGGTGAGCGAATTCAGCTATAATTTAATTTAACTGGCTTAAGTAATAAGCTGCTGCTATCCAAGCTCTGCTACATCTGATCACCAGTTAATATATATATGGAAAAACACCGAATTCAGCATTCATTCTTACAAAAAATGGAAAGAGATTATTAGAATGTATGTTTCTGCCTGTAAAAGGGAAGCTATTCAAGCACTCTGTTCCAAGCTCCAGTAACCTAGAGCTCCTTATAGAGCAGCCACAGCACTTCCATCCACCTTTATTTGACAGGATCAAGGAATTTTGACATTGTATCAACGTATGGCCCACTGAAGACTGAAAAATTTCCCCCAAAAGCAACATAAAACTGGACTGGCTAGACTGCACGGAGTTTATTTAGTGCACGTAGAACTATCCTGTATCAATGGCCAAGGCACCCCAGGCACAGCCACAAACGCTACATTGTAATTTGAACACTGCACAGCCCATCTTGAGCTCGCTACATTTCTGCCGATGTTTATGCACTATATCTAAAGGAGCTTTACCTTAAACCTGCTAATGTGGCCCACCTTGGGCACCAAGAGCATGGCATTTGTGCCATGGGGCTCGGGAACCACAGACCTGCACTAAAGATCACCAGCTACTGAGAACCCAGTGCCTGGAGAAGGGCCACCAAACTGATCCAAGGGCAGGAGCACCTCTCCTGGGGAGATGAGCTGGGAGCTGGGGCTGTTCTGGAGAGCAGAAACCTTATAAGAGCCCCTTCCAGGGCATAAAGAGAGCTGCAGAGGGGCTTTGGAGAAGGACATGCAGAGACAGGGCAAGGGGGAATGGCCTTAAACTGAAAGAGAGAAGGTTTAGGTTAGAGATAAGGAAGAAATTCTTCCCTGTCAGGGCGGTGAGGCCCTGCACAGGTTGCCCAGAGAAGCTGTGGCTGCCCCATCCCTGGAAGTCTCCTAGTTTTGATGAATCTTGTAATCAAAACAGTAAATAAAACAGATACTATTACAAACTCCCCCTACTTCCACTGATTTTACTTACTAGAACCTAGAAATTGCAATAAAACCTAACTGTACAGAACCTGCTCCAAGTTCACTTCTGAAGATCCTTGTTATTTTCTGTCACTTTTGAGTGTTATAAAAAATTGTACTATTTTTAGACGGAGCATTCATTTCACTAATGACTGATTTGACCTTTCTGTTTAATGTCAGAGGGCTTTATTTCAGAATAAAAACCCTCAGCATCTGTCTTGAGAAGCCACCCGGGTACAAGCAACATTAAGTTACTGCTTGATTTCACATTTACTTCAGAAGTTTAAGTTAATAAGGAGGGGGGAGAAAGTGCCCTTTTGATAAACACTCTCACCATGGACAAGGCAGCACCCAATTAAAACATATATGTATACACTCCCAACATGCCAAAAAATGTTTTCCTTGACGTGGAAGAACAGGGGTGTCTGTGCATATTCTCAAACCAGGAGTTACTTGAGGAGATGAATGTGCCTGCTTGTATCTATATGTAAATAATGTGCTGAATTAAAGATCTCTGCTTTGCAGTGTGTTGACAGAATGGTAATGTAATAACTGTATTAAAATCATTAAATGCCATAAAACCTAAGGCAAAGTAAGAAAGAACTTCCCTCTATTTACATTACAGATTGAACACTGGTAGAAAAAAAAAGTATTTAAAACCATAATTAGAAACATTATTTACAATTCTTTTAGTTGTAATTATACAGTTTTAGTTGCAGAATACTTCTAGCACGCACAAACCTGATTTTATACAAAAAAAGTTAGATACAGTCAGTTTTATTTCTTTACTACATGGAAAAAGAAAACAAAACCTTACAAGTTTCACGCTCCTGTTCATAAGTTTGTCATTCAGGTAGAGAAACCCTCTACGTGAGGTATTCAGATTTGTCAAGCTGGCATTAGTACTGTCCTAGAGCAAATGGAACAATCTACTGCTGGGTTGCATGATTTAGCTTTCACAACACAGACACGAGTACAAGCACCAACGCTAAGGAGCCTGCAGTTCACTCGTCATGAGTTTTTTGGTGCTAGTTACACGAAACAGTAACTTCTTCCTCTGAAAAACTTAAGCAAAACAAAAGGACTGCATATGTTCCAAACAAGCTAATTTGTGTAGGTAAATTTTTAAGAAATGTGCTTTTATTATAAGAGATTGTGAATTTATTCTGTTCAAATGGGTCTTTCAAAATTTATTAAGTTTTTACTGGAACTATTCAGTAAACCAGGTGATAAACAATGATAAACAACATAACTAAGCGCTAAAATCCCTTTCATTATTAAAAATTACTATAGAAGGCATTCATATATATTAATTTAAAAGCTTTGCTTAACTGGAGAATTTTAAATTAGATTTATGCTTTAGATTTATGCTTCTGAATACACAGAACAGGTGGGACTATCCCTTTTGGTTTTCAGCACTTCAAACATGAGCTTTCAGACAGAAAATGCTCTTTATTTTCAGAATAAGGGCAGTAACATTGTTTCAAGGAACAGAAAATGACAACTCTCAAGAGTGCTTTAGAACCCATTTTCACATTCATGTTTTCTCAACAAAATGCTATTTGGGGCAGAACCAATTTACTTCTCACCTGTATTAAGTTATCGATTCCCATAAAAACATCATATTATAACTCCCTGGTGTATATAATTATATAAGTATATAATTAAAAATTGCAAAAAGAATAGCTTCTGAGACACTTGATAATGGCAATTTTAAAATTAAAACTGCTAAGCAGATAGCAGAGATTATAGGCTCTTTTAGAAAGATTAGGAAAAAGAAGTTAAACCTAAAGCTCTTCCTTTTCTCTAACAATCTCTACCCATCCTTTGGTTCTCTTTGTAAGGAAAGCTGTGAATAAGAGAAGCCATTGGCAAAAGCAGCCCAGCCCCAGCAGCAGGAGGAGATGCAGCTAATTCCAGCTCTGGGTTTGGTTTTATGAGCAGGAACTTTCTGTGGTATTGAACACTGTGAAGGAACAAGTTGAGGAATTGGGGTGACAGGAGATCCTATTACCCAGAGCATTTTTAATTAGAGATAACAAACATGTAGAGAATTGAAGTAATGGAAACCAAAACTTTACAGACTAAAGTCTTCTGAAATATATTCTATCTCATATGATACATTTTTTGCCTCCATGATTTGCTGTAAACTCAGAGGTAAGGTCTGCTATCAGAGCTAAAACAGTTAAGAAGATTTAAAAATTGTGCCTGTTCAAGGAATGACACAGTGACACGGCTTTACTGAATATTTGCTCTGGGAGAAATGTAGGGGAGGGGGCAAAACCAGAGAGAACAGCTTGACTTCAAATATATACACACAACCCCCACAGCCCACCCAAGTTTTAAAATGCCACTCAGACGCTTTGTTTGCCAGTTATTTTAATAGTGAATAAATGCAGATCTACTGCAGAAAATAAGCTTTGCTGGTAACATGAGCTGCAGAGAGGCTGCCAGCTTCCATGAAGAGGAAACTCGCTGAAAATATGACCAGAGACTCTGACCAAACGAGCATTACAGTATCTTCAGAATCCAGGTTTAAATGACTACAACAGAAATATCACCTGTGATTTGAGTGATTGGTTTTCAAGAAGAAAACTATCTACATTTACACATTTAAACTAAGAAGTGGGAATCAAAAAGAAAACACATTGTGAACGTTCTGGTACATTAGGTTTCTAAATTCCCAAAGCAAAACAACATAAGAAAATTAACCACCAGAAATCAGTAAAGAGACTAGCAATTAGCTTACAGCAAGCTGTTTCTGACTAATGATTTTTCCACTTTAGTTTTCCTAAACCCAAATTTATGATTTTTCCTTCATTTTATATAAACAGCTCCAGAAATATCTCCAATTATACACACCATGTGCTAGTGTTTAACACAAGATCAGTTGTAAAACCAGCACTTCCAAACTGTGGAATCACATAACCAAGTGACACACAGAGTATTTAATACATCAGCTATTTTTCATAGCATTCAAGGATACACTGACAGATGTACAGTATGAAGTTACAGTGTGATTCACAGTCCAAGGCAGCTCGTCTCATGCATTTGAGCACTTTAAAACTGTTCATAGGGCCTGACTTCTCGATAGGAGACTTGTAACTTTGAATGCAAACAAATTTATGGCTAAATAATCCTGTTTTTTTCCCCCCAAGTAATTAGGAACTATATTTTTGGCCTAGAAAGACAGCATTAGCCCTAAGTGAACATCTGACATTTTAGGACATTTGCAATAAAAGTAATGAAGTTGGCTAATTAGAAAAAAAAAATTACACAGCAAAATACTCACTATCCTAAAAATTTCAGCTGTGACATTTTTAAGACAGGCCTCTTACTTGAGGATCCTGCTTTGGAAATGCTCACCTGGACTGTCTGCTTTATAAAATACACCTGATGTTAATCTGTTCAGACAAGCCTATTATTATCAGCTTCAAGACGATTTTCCTAAATCAGCTGTTAAAAAGAACCAATGACCAGTGTGAGTATGAATGACTGGGCACCCAGTAGCCCTGTTCTAACAAGGGCCACCACATTTGCTCCTCATCTTGCAGCCTATCGCAGTGCACGTGGCAGTGACAGTGATGGGAGGCTGCTTGACCAGACCACTTCCAGACATCCCTTCCCAACTCAGCCACTCCGGGAACCAGATGTTCCTCCCTGGAGCAACACATGCTTAATATGCATGCAGAAGACAGAAGTTTTGTATTTAGTTTATCCATTAAGCATATACAGACCCTTTGGTAAAGGTTTCATAGTGCACATTTTTGCATGATTTTTATCGAATTCCTGGTCTAACTCAGAATTACTTACTGAATTAATAATTATAGGGAGCTGAGACTTCTGCATGAGGATGCTTTTCTTTAAAAACAGCAGCAGCATTACTCTCTGAAACAGCCCAGTTTATCTCTCACCAAGAAAGATTAGTATTATCTTTGTTGTGGTTAGAGGATTTTTGGATTATAAAATCCTTACACTGTTAGCCTTTCATGAAGCACTGTTAGGGATTAAACACATCTTTATGAGCAAGTTCTCGTATAACGAAATCATAACAATTCAACTTCATTTCACCCACAGCATGAGGAGCGTGGCAATTAAAAGCTCCGTTCTGAGTGTTTAATATCAGCAGGTTGAAAACGGGTTAGGCAATAAACTAGCAAAAAGCTTCTCAGCCCAGAGAGGATTTTTTTTTATGTCAAGCACACTTTAAATCTCCTAAGCTGTTTATAATGATAGAGTTGCCAAAAATAGCCCAGCTAAAAATCATCAAATTGGCTGCATCTGTTACAGAATACAAAGAGCCCCAAAATATTGCAGAATATTAGAAAAACCTTTAAAAATACCTGCAAAAAACCCCCGAAGAACAAGTAAAATGGCATGCCCTGGTGATCTATTTGTAAACAAAAACCACTGCATCCATTTTAGGTGCAACTGTGTCTTTATAATCATGAATAGTAGCATTGCCTGTGAGTAAACAGCCTGGATTTTTCAGTCCAGAAGTCCCACAGCAGCATCAAATGCCATGATTATTAAGTGTTTCAGACCACATGATTTCAGCAGGCAGTTTATTCCCCTGCATCTTGTCAATGCCTCCCTTTTAATTAATACAATTCTAATGTGCACCAGGCCCTGTTCTTAATGAGGCTTTGTTCCAACTGAAGAATGGCTGTGTGGGTGAATACTGAGTCACAGGAACGCTCTCCTCCTCACCAGCACTCCGCGAGCCAAGCAGTGCCAGGCTTCATGGAGAACCCCTCTGCTAACCCAGCACTGCCTCTGCCCTGCCTGGCTGAGTGCATCTACCACCACAGTCCCACCACTACTGCACACACACTTACAGCTTCTGTTGTTTTGCCCTTTTTTTCCCCTTAATTTCTATCACCTGACTACTTTGATGACTGTATCTGAGTCACTCGCCCAGCTCTGTACAGACACACAAATTAGAGCAGACGTGGTGAGAACACTGCACAGGTATTTTTTGGAAGAGGTACAGTGAGACTCAAGGTACAATTTCATGCTTGGTTAGAGGCAGGCTACAACTGCTGCTACTAAAAGAGGAGTCAACCTTTTCCCTGTGCTTACATTGGCTCTGACAATCCTGCATGGCGAGTTGGGTCAGCTTAATAACCCCAGTGACAACGAACTGTGTTCCTCAGCAGCCCCAGTTCCAAGTAGTTACTAGAGCTGATGTCAGGGAACTGCCATAAAAGTGCAGGCAGGACCAGACGACCGGTGACTTTTCATTTTGGCAGGAAGCACTCTTGGAAAAACACATCAGTCATGAAATATCAGATATACTGATACTATTTTTCAGCAACATATGTCTTATTCCCAGTTAGTCCCATCTTCACAGGGACAGTAAAAAAAATTTTATCATTCCCACCTTAGAAGTAAAACATTATTTTAAAAAAATAACAATACGGGAATATTTTCTCCAGTTTTCTTGTCAGAAGGAATTATTTTCCTTACAACTTTCCCCAGGTTTCTGTAACACAACACTTCCCACAGCACTATACATAACACCGTAACGTAGTACCTCAGCCCGAGGAGTCACAGCCTTGCTGCTACAAGCAAGTGAAAGTCAGGATCTTTATAGGAAGAGCTTCACGGAAGCTTCTACTCACATTTTCAGATATAAAAATAGATGTGAATCTATAAAAGCTCCCAGCACTACCCACACAAAGATCCTGACTCTCATTTCTATTTAATAGAGGAGCTTCCGTGTATCAGCAGCACTAACTAGAACTCTTGGAACATTCTTTAGTCTGGCAGCTGTCAAAAGCCTTAAAAAATTGATCAATCTGTGACTGATCAATGTAAGAAACTTAGACTTCCTACCTTTACTCACCTCGGAGTTTAGATTTCAACGTACTCAACTTAAAATGCTACCTGGAGTACTCATCTATGCTGCTTATGCCACTAAAACAAAATTCCAAAAGGCTTCTAGAGCTAAGTGCGTTAGAACTGGTTATTACATGACACTGATTATGGTAAGCAACCATATATTTAATTTTCCAGTTGGAATTTCCACTTGACAGCTTCACATAGCAATGTGCCAGAACTGAATATTAAGGTTTGACTGCATGCTAAAGCAATTAACTTAATCCCCAACATTTATAAGCATCTTAATTAAATTTATGGACTCATTCCTCTCTCATTCCCATGCAACTAAACAGGAAAAAGATAAGCTCTCTTTCCAAAATTACCATATATAAATTGATGTACATTGCACATCTAGCAGAAGATAAAGCACTTCAGAATTAATTTAGAGTGTGAAGAAATTAAGTTTAGCACAATATTTAAATGTGCTTAGAAGTATGAGCCAGGTATGTAAGTGATAAATAGATTCATCATAGTAACTGAATTGCACTGACAAAATACCCCAAACAAAATAAAGGGAGAATACAGTTAGTTCTATCAGTGATAGAACTAACTACAACAAAATAGAATGAAGTCATACTGAAATCCTGAAAAAAAATTTTAAGTCCACTCTTAAAAACATTCTGCTGAATCAAACTATCAAACTATTGCCAGACTCAAGATGAAAAACTGCAGCCCTATGGCAGTTGCCAGCTGAATACTATAGCACAGCACTGTGAAGAGCAGGAAACAACACTGTAAGGGTGAACACAACATCATTCAGAACAAGCAATAGTTATGATTACCATCAAGAAGTAGAAAGTGCTATAAGGATATTTATTTTGAAAGTTGTTTTTTAAAACCCAGAATTTTCAAACTGTAGATATTAAAAATAAGTAATTAAAAAACTCAAATCAGAAGTAGCAAAAATCATATAATTACTAGAGGAAGCTGCAATACATGACATTGTATACTTAGTGATAATTATTTTTAGGATGGTATTTACCACTTCTATGACTTACCAGCAGTGAAGTCATTATTTAAATCTATAAAGGCATGAGAGTGTGGTATATACATTTTACTTTGAGTTTCCAACGCAGGATGCCATGACAAGTTCCTACAGACAGGAATAAAAAGCAATGCATTTCATCAGTGTGTAGGGACTGTTAATCATGATAATATAGCTTAAAAAAATTGTGAAACTTTAAATAAAATTGGACAGAAATCATGTTCCCCTAATGCTAAGATAAAATTACTACTTAGCTTACAATATACTAAGTAACTCAAGTAATTGCTTGAAAGGTTCCACGGAGGATGATTCACAGCACAGGGGCTTCAGTTCCATTTTATTAACTTTCTAAAGCAACTTTTTTTTTTTTTGCACAGAACAGTATCACTACCCACAAAGTCATAGTTAGTGCCAAGGCTCCAACTGTAATGCAAATCCTGAGACACTGATCCCTGCTCTTCCCAGTTTCCTCAAGCAGCTTGACTTCTGGAAGTACTTCTGGAATCTATTTTTCTGATTAATAAACATGAGCAGAAGTGAGCACATGCTGTTAGAGCAGCTCATGCCTGCTGCATGTAAATACACTTTATTTCAGCTCACTAAAAAATCAACACATGAATTAAACCCTCACACTATGATGGACTACTAGCTAATTATGTAATTTCCCAAGCAGGTGATACTTTTACTTATTTCTTTATAAATATACATGCCCTGCTGGTTTCTGTTCTAAAAATGGCTGAACTTCCAGCAAACCTCCCCATTAGCAGTGATTTGAAGTGCCACAAATCCTTCAAAAGTCACGGTGGCTGAATCATCAGACATGTAACTTTCAGAACCCTTAGCTACAACACTCAGGAAAATCTCAATGTGCACTGAACAACAGCAGGCACAAATATTGCTACTACTAGTCTGGAATTCCTTTATTTATTCCAGTGACATTACATACATATTATTGAAGTTCTTTTCTTCCTTGACTAATTTCATGGTAAGAAAATAAATAATATTCTGATTACTTCCCAGAGATCATAACTAAGTCTTAGAAACGTTAAAATGCATCACTTAATCTTAAATAATTAAATATTTTCTCTAGCTTTTTCTATGCATTGAATCTTGAAGATTGCCAATTAAGTTTGCCATACAGGTCTAGAAAAAAATCTTAAAACATTTTAGATTAAAATAGAAAAGTGTTTTTCTAAGCAGATGACAAAGCTATTTTCCATGTACAAGACATGGCTTATGCTGTTACCTAGAGCAGTCAGGCTTATTCTGAGCTATGATGAGTAAGTTTATTTGTATCTTGATGCTCCTGAAAGAATTTCTTCAGCAAAATGAAACAAATCTTTCCCACTTTTCCATATCCTCAAAAGCTCATACAATTTATTCTATATACAATCATTGCAAAGTGTTCAGAAACATCCTTGTGCATCTGAAATCTGTTTCATAAGCCACCAGTACAAGTATGGTGATAAAATTCAAGTTGGGATTAATGAACAAAACCACATTGCCAAGAAGGGCATAGTTTCCACTGACACATTCAAATGTTCTTTACCCTAGGAAAGGAAAAGAGCCAGTTAGGAACAACAGGTATAGGCTTGTTTATTTTCAAATGCAGACTTAAAGTTCTTTGGCATGCTGCCCAATACTAGAGACATTGCTACTCTATATTTTTTGGTTACAGACTGGTCCTTCTGAGCCAGTAGAGATACAATCTTTTGCTATGCTTTGATTTCAGCATTCATATCCAAAACAAAAATAACCCTTTAAAATAAAGGTAAAGTTAAAAATAACCCTTTGCACAGTCCTTGTTAAGCATTTAAGCATGCCTTTATTTTTATTCCAGTATTTGATAACTGGTCCCATTCTAGACGCTTAAGGGCTAGCAGAAATTTTAATAATGAAACTTTAGTCCCCTTTGCTGCAATCTCATCTTACAGGACTTCAGTCAACTTCTGTCTGCCCAAAAGTGGCCTGAGGCACTCCTTAACACGAAGGATGTGATACAGAGAACATCATTTGCATGCACACTTGTGTTGCTACTTAGTCACCTCTGCTTTATGTCACTTCATAAATCTCTTCCTCTATATTTTCCTTAATATAGATAGTTTAATACCCTTACATCCTGCACTTCCTGTGCTTTTGACTTCCTATGGTGTCCAACCTTCCCATTACAAATAATTTCCCAGACAGATGAGAGCTTTATTTTTTTAATTTTACCCCAAACATTTGCATATTTTTCTTGTGCCATCCCTTTTCTTATAAGATCTGTTTCAGTAGTTCTTGCATCATCAACCTGTCACTTCATCTATTAGACTGAAAGCAGCTTTTGTACAGCATAAATTCCATAACACAGATTATAATACTAAATATCAAAAGTGTACTAAACAAATGAGACTATAACTTCTTGGAACTAATTGTTCCAAGAAACAATTTTCCTATTTCTAATGTCAAATATCAGGGGTTCTGTTGTCTCAGCTCTCACAGAATGTCTACTTGAAATGCCCTATAAAATAGCACTTCAGAGATTGGATGCAGAGTGTCACTGAATGTTTGATGACACATGGACAGAAAGAAGATTCCCATTTGCACAGATGAGTTGAACATGAATCCTACACTTTAATGACAAGAGGATGCACAGTGCCCAAGTTACCAAGCCCATGCTGACACGGAAGCCCTCAGCTTACCCGCCTAGCAGGATCTGCGGCTTACTCGAATCGCTCGTGACACCAAACACATCGGGAATCAAGTCTCCATTAAAGCTGAAAATGGAAAACAGTGTCAGTACCACCTCAGTCACCACAGGAGTTCAAACTATCTGTTCTTAAACTATTCTGTGCTTGTACATTTTCCCACCGAGCCATGAAGAACTCTCAGCTGTGAGTCTGATCTGAATTTCGGCTCCTGTCTGAGCTGCTAGTAGCAGCAAAGGTCTATCAGTATTTCACACTCTGCCTGTGCTTTGGCTTTCCAGATCTACTTTCCCCCCACTTTTGTTCAGCATTTCACACAGAGGCAAGCACATTGTGAGAGGGATATTTGCTCATTTTGGTAAGCCAGTAAGGTTTTTGCTTTACAAAATTCACTGAGAAATGAATGTCTTTTTTTCTGAATAACTGAGAGTACTGAAATTAAAGAATTAAAAGATCATATTGTTACTATTGCCAGGATAATATAACATACAAGACTCGTAAAGGTAACTATTTTGGTTCATCATCTTTTGTTCGATCAGTTGACATTACACAAACCACCCTGTTCTTAAAAGATAAAGAGCATGTGTTTCAAATTCTAGCATTAAAACACATTTAGGTTGCTCTTAGTCACCACTGTAAATGTGGTTTTCTAAAGAAGTAGGTCATACTTACTCCATTACTAGAGGCTCATCGTGAAAAGTCTTATTTAACATAGTTTTATGGTTCAGATCTGAAAACAGAAAACATTAACTTGATTCAGTTACCAATTTATTCTGACATTTGCATTTTCAACTAAGAAATAATTCTTCTATTCATTTAAAACCATCCGTTTTATGATTAAAAAAAGGCACCACTTAATACAAACAACTAACGGCTTCCTGAAATTTTGCAGGAAAGGTGAGTATACTGAAGGCTTTTTCCCTCTCCACTAAACTCCTCAACAAATTATTCTAAGCACATCTTAGTGAAACTTATTTCTGTGTATGACTGCAATCGCACAGATACAGGAAATCTGAAACAGTTAGGATGAAGACAGGCTAAAAGTTTAACATTGTATGCTAGACTTCTGTTTAATGTTTTGTCACTGTAAAAAACATTCTTAATTATACACACTGAGTATTTGAAATAAGCATTAAAGGTAGACTTTCTAATTGGGAAGTGAGGACTAAGTTCCAATCAGATTATCACCTTAGACTTCACTTTTACTTGTAATCCAAACTCCTTGCCAGGTTATTCCCATTTCCCTCCTCTCTCCATAATGTTTGTCTTTACAATTTCCGCATTTGATACAACAGTCCCCTCCTACAGACTCGTCTGTCACACTTCTACTACCCAAGGAGATACCCCATACCTTCCCAGCAGCCTCAGCACATACCAACCACTGCCCGAATTTTTAACCTCTGACTCCTCTTCCAGGCCCCATATGCTCTTTTGTGCTTCCCCCAATATTTGGGGTTTTTTCCGAAGCAAGACAGAGTAACTTAGTCCAAGTCCTCATATTCTTCCCAATACTAGAGATACCTGCTATTCTCCTAATAGTTGATGCATTGCACTTTTCCAGGTTGCTTGGTTCAGCTCTGATTAAAGCCAGAAGCAATGGAGTTTAAGGCAAAATTGCCTCACCTGTAACTATGCCTTAACACACTTGTTTACAACAGTGATTATTCTTCAGTGGCTTTTGTGGACTTAAAGAGTATCTTCTTTGGCTTATCTGTCCTTGTTCAAACCCTAAATTCTTCTGAAACTCTTTCCTAGCAAAGTTAACAGAAAACAAAAGAGACCTCAAGAGTTCACACAGTCCATGACTCTACCCCAAGACAGGATCAGCTATACCTGGAACACTGCTAAGAGACTCCTGAAACCTTCCTTCTAAGGTTCTTGAAAACTTGCAGCAATAGAGACTCTAGGAACCTGTCTTCCAATACTCACTTTAGTGTGTCACTGTCTTTGAAGAATTTGGTTTAACATAACTGAGTGTTATATTACTGTTAGTAGGTTTAGGCATGCTGTTTTGAAAGTCAATGCACTAAAGTTCACACCAGGTTCTCTGTGCATTTTAAACTGAAGATAAATCTTTTGAGATAGTCTTTGTGAAGCTGACATGCATGATGGGCAAGCCATGAGAAGCAGCTCTTCAGTTAATAGGTACTGCCAAATTAGAATAATGTTTGGTTATATCTGTTGCATAATATAGTGCAAGCATTTTAGCATTGTTCTCTTTCATTAATTATTGAACACGGTTTAACAGCAAGATAATACATGGGTATGAAGCTGAAGAGCTGCTAATCCCTATTTTAGTTGTAATAACAATCACTACACTGTAAAAATGAGTTGTAACTTCTTGATAATACTTTGAATTAAGAAGTCTAACAATCTTATTAAGAACCAGTCTCAGCAACTCACCTAACGTTTGGTTGTGTCCCCAGAAAATAAACACTGAAAGTTCATCTTTGCCATGACTTGGGGCCTGGGTGGTGAGGAGGACATCCATTTGGGAATCTCCATCATAATCTCCAGGAACTACACTGGTTATGGTGACACCGAGAGATCTGGAATTAAAAACAAAAGCCCCCACATGCAAATAATTGTAAAAAGGTGTGCCTGAAAAAAGCACTTGTGTGGCCAAAGGCTGGCCCAATTATTACTAAATGGTCCAATACAATACTACCCTTCCACAACCTGGTTTATGATAAAGTCCTTATCTATTGCAAAAGTATCTCAAAATCAGGCACCTGACAGGCTGTCTTTGTCTAAGGAAAATGACATTTTAACTCTAAACTTCAGCTATCAGGCATTCTTCAGCCATATCCTGTTTGTTAATACTATCTACACTTCATTAAATCCTTGCATTTGTTGTAGAACCAGTCCTCCAAAATGTGTTTCAGTGAGCAGGATCTTTTGGTTGCACTCCAAGAGCAAGAACATAAAGCAACAGGAGCTGTTTAAACAGCAGGAGTCAGGCACAGGTAGATTTTTTAAAAGACAATGCCATTTCCTCCTATCTTCTGCCAGGTCTTACCACTCCTCCCTACCTTTGTTTGTTTTTCCTCTCTCTTTTTATTTGCTTACCTACTCAGACTCTGCTTTACACATCCAAACATGGATCACTGTTAAGGATTAAACGCAGACAATTTCTAATGCATTAAACAAATTAGTTCCTTCCAAGACAGGAGGGAATAAGGAAAAATAAAAATAGGTAGAATACAGAAGATGAAGCTGAGCTACAAAAGCAATTTAACTTTTAATAAACATAATACTATTGGTAAACATTATTCATAAGCAATAACTGTAAAAGTATTACAGGATATTAAAGCTAGACATATATATGCACATAAACAGACTGGTTTACATTTATCAAAAATTGATGGTTTTTTAAAGGCCACATGTAAACTTGAGAAAGGAACAGATCTCTACACAGAAATACCAGAACACCATTTTTCATATCTCTTCTAAAGCAGATGATATTGGCTGGATTCCATTAGTAACTACAACAGCTGGATGAATTTCCCTGAAAACACGTCTTGGAATTGAGACTAAAGCTACCCACTACAAAGACCTATGCATGATATGGAATGACAGTTTGCTTCACTAGGAAACAAAATCCTGAAGATCCAAATCAACTGCAAAATCATTTCAAGATACGGGTATTTTAAATACTAATTTGAGGACAAAGCCCAAAACATAAAAATTCCACAAGGGGTGGGAATTCACACTTATTAGTTAACATCATGAATGACACAACTCATCTCCACAAATTCTGTCATCGGACCAACAAAATCAAAACAAACCAAAAATGTATCAGGAAATGAATCAGGAAACTGGTCAAAGAACTGGAGCTCTAAGGGCAAGCTGAACAAGTCAAAGCAGTAACAAGAGCACAGACAATTGCAGTCAGCTCCCACTGAGTGCAGAGAGGCACTTTCACGGAAAACAGCCTTCCTTCCACTGGCTCGGCGCTGAATATCCATACTCACTTCATTGGTAGCTTAACACGAGGCTTGAAGTAGGGTTCCTTCTGGTCAGCCAAAAAGATAACCAACTCATTTCCTGCCAAAGCAAGCGAGACCATGAGCAACAGAGGAAGATTGTAAATGGCTTACATACAAACCCAACGTTTAAACAACTGTGCCACAAATGACCATTCCCCACAACAGCAAAAACTTTGAAAGATGTCCCGTCCCACTACTTCCTCTTCATTCAGAAGGAGGGAAAAGGAGCACTTCTTTAACACAGCCTAAAGCCAGTTGCATCTCAAAGGAATGCTAATATCACAAATCTTCTTCGGGGGTTTAGTGTTAGAACTTTCTCTCTGTTATTTCTACCACATCACTTAAAACAAAACTTTCTGTAATGAGTTAAGAAATATTACACATGGAAAAGTAATAGGCAGCAGTTCCACACAACTAGTTAAAGCTTAAAAGCTAACTCAAATTAATTCTCTTAACACTATGTCTGACATAGCAGGATCTGATAGTTCTTTCCCATGGCTGCTGCCAAAAGCACTTTAAAGGAAATTCAGAAGTTACTTGGTTCCCTGCAGCATCTCCTCATTTAGAGGCAATGATACAAGCAAGTATCATTTCATTATTTCGGGACAATCTAAATAAAAGCCCATATTTTATGTTGCAGAAATAACTGCAGAAAGTCAGGGAAGAAAAAGAAGAATTTTAACCTCAATGATGAAATAAAATTTCCAGTCAGTAAACCACAACAGACATGCACTTACTTCTGCAAGTAAAACAACAGTGAAACAACTGGTTTTTTTCTTTCTTTCCTTCATTCTCCAATAAACCCACCTGCAGCATCACAAACCCATTACCTATAAAAGAATAACCCTAAGGCTCCAAACTCGAGCTACCACAGTACTTTTTAAGAGCACTGATCTGTGGCAGAGCTCACAGCTGTGAAATAGCAGAATACAAGGCTCCTCACTATGAAACAAAAGACAGCTGCCACAAACCTATTGAAGAGAAGGAGAATGCACCACCCCGTGAGTAAATTAAAAGGAGCCCTTTCAGAGAGGCCAGGGGAGACCAGCTCAGTCCCATCTGGCAGGGAAGGGACACGCTCCTGGGTGAGGGAAAGGCCTGGCACACACATTCCTGGGTGAGGGAAAGGCCTGGCACAAAAGAGGGGCAGGAGCCTGGGGCTGCCTCAGCTTTGGATAGCACACCTGGGGGTTGACTGCTGGAACCTTTTAATTCCCATTTCACACCACAGACTCTCACCTGCCTTTTTATCGGCTATTTGGTAAGGTAATGATGAGGATGAAGAAGCAAATGTGTTTTTACACATACCAGGTTCCAAGTTAGTTGGAACACTGAGAAATGAGATTTTTGGTCATTAAAGATATATAAAAATTTCAGCTCAGTGCTTATCAATAGTCAAAACAAATTAACTATTAAAAATTATTACATGAACAGAAAACAGAATTACTATGCCACTACACCAATCCTAAATGCTGTTTGCAGTTCTGTATTCTTTTTGAGATGAGAAGACAGTAACAAAGGAAAAAAGTGCATTGGAGGGTGTGAAAAAACAAGAACAGCTTCCATACAAACAACAATTATGTAGATTAGAGGTCTTCAGGCTGAATATCAGTGTGATATAGAGCAGATATACACCATACTTTATAGATCAGAGATAAATACCACAGAAGTTTCCCAAATTCCCCAATGAAATGCAGCAGGTGACTAGGGGAATGATCACTCAGTGCCCAGTACTACCAGCAGAGGCATCAAGCATATCCAGAAGGTGGTACATTAAACAAGCAACCACCAGGAGCTTCCCCACCTACCTGTTACATGCACAGACTCACAAAACAGGTGAGTGTATGCACACTTCCATTTATTTGTATATTCTGAGTTTCAAAAAGTGACTAAACCCAGAGTCTACTGGTACTTTTGAACTGGTCTTGCAACAGGATACTTCTGGATCTACATTACCCCTTACATTCAGCGAGTTTACCATTTTTTACAAAGGGATGAGCACAACCTGATTTTCTTTTATGCATCTGAGTATATGGAGCACTACTCTCGTTCAACTGAAGTAACACAAGATCAGAACAATCATATATATCCAGCAAAAGGCCCAAGACATCATCCCCATTTCCTTATGAAGGGTCAGGATTCCTAGGACTGGACTGCTTTACAGACCCCCGTTCCTCAAAGTCTCGTGTCATCTCCAGTGCTCATTTCCTCACGCTGTTTACAATTGGCTGCCATTTATCCCATCATTTAGAACTGTCTGTTACCTTTTGTTTTGAGGGCATTCTGTAGTTACTTCTTGTCAAGACTTAAGTTATGAAAAATAATGTTTTCAACTAGGTTATTTCAAGCTGATTTTTACAGTATCACACAGGAAAATGATTTATCAAGTGCTGCTATGGAGACAAAAAGAAATCATGACTCTCCTTTCTGAAACTTATAACTATCCACATTTTTTATGTGCTCATCTGAAAGATAAGAAAGTAAATCTCTTATCACGGACATTCATTTTGAATCTGACCGTTTTTTCAGTAGATGAGCCAGTGGAGCATTTCCAGGGAGCCATGCATTTCAATAACTCAACTAGATGGGAAAGTCGCTCATGCTTTACCAAAGCTACTTGGAGAAACATTTCTGAGATTGAAGGAATAAAAAAGGTGAATGTGAGAATAAATTTATTGTCTTAATGTGCAGCTTCAAGAAAATAAAATAATCCAAGATTAATGTCTGCAAATAACACTGACCACTGAAAATAAGCCCTGACCAGATATAGTCTCCCCATATCTGAAGCCTTAAAAGAAACTTGTGGCAGGTGACAGCTGTGTGTAACAAATTTCTGTACCCTGACACTTTAACATAATGTTCAAAGTAGGATAATGTGCAATTTATCCTCCTCACATCTGTGAAACGTTCATCTCTGTGTCCAAAAATACTGAGAAAGCAGGAGCAAAAAAACAATGTGTGACCATTCGAGTTGTAGGATGAAGTCTCTGAATTATTTCACGACCATAAATCCAACTTTAAAGAAAAATATGCCCTATACGAACACTTACTCTGGTGCAAATTGAATACATCGGATTCCACACAGGAAATACCTCGGGAGCAAAGCAACTGACAGTTTCATCCTGCAAACAATGTTGTGCTCACTGCGCCGGCCCTCGGCGACACAGCCCCGGGCACTCAGGCCGTGCTCGGGGAGAGAGCGAGCAGCCGGTAACCCACAGATCCATGGGGATAGCAGGGATCAGCGAGCCCATCTCCCGCTCCTCGTCGGGCAGCTCGCACCAGGAGCGTCCTCCCGCACCCCCAGCCCCGCAGCAGCCGCTGTCACACCGCGCCCGCTGCCTCCCCACGGGGCTGCCGGGGCAGAGGGGCGGCGGTACCCGGGGCCGTCCGTGC